>WSUI01000250.1:0-40110 GCA_019633595.1 Tulasnella sp. UAMH 9824
GATCGGATGGAAATTGGTATCGGATGGGGACGGAAGTTGCATGGGAAATAGCAACTCGATGGGAACTGGGAGTCGAACGGGCAATGGAAGTCGAATGGAAATGTAGACGAATGGGAAATGGTAGTTGAATGGGAGATGGGAATCGAATGAAAAATGGGAGCCGAATGAGAACGAGGGGTAAAAGGGAAGATGGCAGGAGGGTGACAACTGGAATTTGGGACGAGCAGTCGGAAGAGGATGGGAAATGAGGTTCTAATTACACATCTGCTCCAAGAAAGAACGATGGGAAAATATTTGCGCGTATATAGGCTCGGATGGGTACTTTTTCAGCTTTGTAGAGCTAAGAAACTTAAATTATAGATGTAAATTTTGAAAACGGGTTTTGGGGGTCGCCCATGAAATTTCAAATCGAACAGTTACTAATGGTGGGAGGCCGGAGTTTGGCGGAGTAGCTGAACGTTCACCTTCGAAACTTCTCTTGCCTGGTAAAGCCTAGCGTCTGTTATCTCGCGAAAGATGAGGACCAATGCGAAGGGGCGATCTCAGATTCTCTGATGAGTAAAATTGCCGAATTCCGTCATGGCACGATTGGCCTTCTTTGAAGCCCCTTGGATTTTCCCATTTAAGTCAAGTTGAAGCCCTCCCGGCTCCGCCGATAACATCTATCCACATCTAAGCCCAGCCCAGCCCGAATTTAGCCCGGCAATCTCAACACCGCTGGGCTAGGTTATCCAGCTGAACTCAAACCCCCAGGCCTCACCCAAGCCGTATGTCAGTCCTCGATATCTATGTCAAATCCTTGATGTCTTTGAAAACGAGAGAAGACCATCTCGCCCACATGATACAGCCGACTAACCTGCTTTATAATTAACTAGTAGTGTCGCAGCACGGCATATTAGGCTTCCGACATTGGTCGATGGATAACTCTGGCTAGACTGTCCTTGTCTCTTGAGAAACGTTTGCGTAAACCGTCAAGGCTCGCAGAGTGGCGGTCCTTACTTCAAATACATAGAACAATTTCAATAGGAATCTATCTATCATTAAGAACGCCTTGTGCGTCAAAGGTGCCGTGTCTAGATGATCGTTTTAGAACATCCTATTCACTTTCACTCATCCTCCGGCTCTTCCGAGTCATCTCCTTCATGAATATTATCCATTCCCTCCTCGCTTTCGCTTTCCAAATGTTCCGGATACCAATCCGACTCTTCCGATGAGGTCGAGGATGAACCGTCATCCGTTACTTATGGCTTCGACTCCCATCTGATGTCCCTAACCCCGGGGGCCGCGCGGATACTACGAGTGATCCAGTCAGAATATCTTTTCGTCCCTTTATCCAAGACGATTAGAAGGTCTCCTCCAATGAGGGCCTCGCCCTTTTTCTTCTTTCCGACTTTTCCTCCCGAGCGGGGTGGTTTCGTGATCCGAGCGTACCGTTCTTTCACCATCCTGAGCATTTCGTTTCCGGGCACCGCGTAGTAAGATAGGCGGAGAGTTTTAAGCCGCAAGAACGGCCCTATTATAGTGCCCGAAGGGGAGGTAAGGGGAGATTCGAGCCCCCGGGCCGGTCTCGAAGCAGCGTCTGAACGTTGACCATATGAGCGACCTACTACTTCCAATTCGACCACGTTGTTCAAATCTCCAAGATCGAAAACACTGCCCACCCCATATCTACTAGTATCCGTCCAATACGCAAGTTGGATATCCGTTTCGTCTCCCCCCACCCGTCTACTAGCTCCTTTCGAGTCCATTCGAGGACGAGGCTTCGTGGAGTATTCCGAAGCAACAGAGAGTATCCGGGGCTTGACCCCGGGTTTCCGAAGGCTCGACACTCGAACTGGCTTTCCCGAAACACGACGAGGGCAGCTGGGGGTTTGGAACCGGAGTCTTGGCTCCTCGTTCGCCGACTGAAGGTCTCGATCGGTCGAGGAAGGAGACGGAAGAATTCTCTTTGCATATCGTCGGCGATATCACGCAACGTCATTTTAATTGCGAAAAAGATGCACGCAGGGAGTTGAACGCGTTGCAGCATGCGCACAACTGGGATGACGTCAGCTTGTCGCCGTTCTTCATCGCCAATCTCGGCAATGTACTTAAATGTAAGGTCCGTCAGGCGGTGTAAGACAAGTGGTTTTTGCTCGTGAGGGCGGTGGTTGTATTTAGAGAAGGTGACGTGGTGAATTCGAAGGATGCGAAGTTCCAGGTTCTCAGCGATGATTCCGAAGAGCGTTTCCATATCGAGCGAGAAGTAGTTTTCTATTTCCAGGATGCGCAATTTGTGACAGTGAACGTCGTTCCAGCTCATGTCTTTCCACCTGATGGCCCGGAATTCCTCCAAATCGGTAATCTGCCCTCCGAATAAGCGATCAGAGGGACCGGGACCTGGCTGCTTAAAGTCCGATAAAACCAGTCTTTTAAGGCGAGGAGCGGAAATACTGATGTAATATCTGGCCACCATCCACTCTGGCGATTGGACAGCTACGTGCTCCCATCGTTCACGGTGAACAGACACGTCTTTCCAAAACGATCCTGTTTCCACTATCCACAGTTTCCCGACGTATTTCAACTGAAGAGGATGCGCTTGAGATCGCTGCAGAGCCTCTCGGGTGAAGTTGATATGGTCTCGCGAGGAGAGCTGGGTCCAGAACGGAGGGGCCCCATTGATTATGTCGTGCCACTTCCACGAGACGGAACGCAAGGCATTGAGTCTAGCGACATATTGCCGGCGCCTCCGACCACTCGATGCAAAGAGAACGAAGTGGAATATAAGTTCGAGGAGCTCGGCCGGCAGTCTGTAAATCGGGGCGAGACTGTTCCGGTGTCGAAGCCAGGCTGCTGTCTTCCCGCGGACTCGATTTCCGATGATTCCTCGAAACTCGTCGAACTTGGCGAGCATGGCCGATGCTTCTGCAAATGTTTTCTCCGCTCTTTGTGTAATCGATTTATTATAACGCAAACCATCAGCATCCGCCACTGCAGCACTCTTTGTTCGGGCATTAATGCTTACCCGATTCCAGGTCCATGCAGCTTGGAGAACATGTCTACGATGTCTCCGGCACACCGGTCAGCAGCGAGGTCAAATCCTGGCATGGCTAAGGTGGATGGGAATGTGGAATGACTGGAAGACGGTGCGAAGGTCAATGCGTCCACAGGGTGACGTACTGAACACGGCTTACGCGTGATGCCGCGGTGCACCACGGACGACCTTGGCTTGGTATACCCCCATTGCCAATGCTTCGGCTTCTATTTATAAAATTCTCTCCTAGTTCAATTGAGAATGAAACTGGGACAATCAACCAGGGATGGAGCCCAAGGCCACATGAGAGATACCACAATATCTCCGCTGCCCCATTCCCCTTGACCAAGAATTCCATTCTCTGAGCATCGCCCGAGGACAATATCGCCGTATCAAATGGGAGAGATAGAGCCCATGTTGGCTGGACGATATTGGACTCTTCTGATACGTGAATGGTTAGGTCGTTCAAACACCTTTGTCACGATCTGTCTTGGTGATACCAAAGTATCTTGAGCTTCAAGAAACCGATTTGCAGGCAGGAATCACGCCATCCATTCACGCCATCCATATACGCCATCCATCTATTAAACACCTTTAACGTATGTACAAGGACGATTAGGCACTCCCAGATGACTTCAACGCTCTCGGCGATGGTGCAGATTGCTGTAACATCAATAGTCCTTCGCTGAAACGGCCCCTCTTTGGCCGTCCGCCCATCTCCTTCCAACCACCTACTCAACCACATCTTGCAGCTCTCCGATATCGTAAATCATTCCATCATGTGAACTAAGGTCTGTTTCTTCGCTAGCATCTGACAGATATGGAGACCAGACTGATTCTTCGGATGAGCCTGATGAACCGTCATCCGTTGGGGCCAACTCCGAGTACACTATCAGCTCCTTGACTCCTGGGGTCTCACGGATTTCACGAGCAATCGATCGTGAAATCCTGTCCATTCCCTCTCCTAACATAATCGTAATTCCTTCTTCTGTCGGAATACTGGGATCTCCCTCCGTTGTGGTTTGCCCGGCAATGCTGGCTGGATTCGTGACTTGAGCGTACCGATCTTGCACCATTCGGAGAACTTCTGTCCCGTTAAGTCCGCAGTTGGACAGTCGCAGTGTTCTCAACCCCAAAAACGGTCCTATTAGGGACCCGTTGTCGGACGCGACAGCGGTTGCGAGCCTCCGTGCAAGCCCGTTGCCGTCTGAACTACCAACCACATCCAATTCAACCACGCTTCCAATGTCTTGCATGCCAAAAATATCATCCAGCTCTGTTATTTCTTCATCTATCCAGCACCGAAGCTGTATCTGGGGTTTCGTGCCTTCCGTCCACGCGTCCACAAGTTCTCTTCTGACCCATTCTTCGGGTGCCCTCGGTATTTCTGTTACACCTCTCACCACCACTCGATATTGGTGGCCTAACTTGGGATTCCCAAGAGCTGCGCATTGGAACTCGCCAGCCTGAAACGTGACGCGGGCAGTTGGAGGCTCGGGGTTGAAGCCTTGACTTACTCCTCTCCGTTGGAAGATCTCGAGCGGGGAGGGGATGAGGTTGAGGAATTCACTCAATAAAGCGTCGCCACTCAGCCTGAAGTCGACGCAGAAGAATGTGCATGCTGGGATTTGAACACGTTGCAACATCCTCACTACAGGAGTATCACCGACTTGCCCTCTGGTGTCTTGAACTATCTGGGTCGTACCGGTAAATGTAAAATCCGTTAAGTGCCGTAAGATAAGTGGATCGGGGGCTTGTTGGGGATGGAGATCATCACGAAACGTGATAGAATGAATTCGGAGGGTACGAAGGTCCAGGTTCTCAGCTAGGATGCTGAAGAGTTTCTCCATGTCGAAAAAGAAGTAATCTT
This sequence comes from Tulasnella sp. UAMH 9824, assembly GCA_019633595.1. Lineage (NCBI taxonomy): Eukaryota > Fungi > Basidiomycota > Agaricomycetes > Cantharellales > Tulasnellaceae > Tulasnella > Tulasnella sp. UAMH 9824. The sequence continues at coordinate 4,884 of WSUI01000250.1, forward strand.
CTATCTCCAAGGCCCTCAGCCGGTAACAGTGAACGTCGGTCCAGTCCATGTTCTTCCACCGAACGGCACGCAATTCTTCCAAAGTTGCCCATTCGCCTCCGAATAAGAGAGGAGGAGGGCCGCGACCGAAATAGATGCCCCCCGTCTGTGTCGATGCAACGAGTCTCTTGAGTCGAGGAGCAGGGCATGCGAAGTACTCTTCCATCAAGAGTCCGTGCGGGTCTTGAATCACCACCGTCTCCCAGCGGTCGAGATGCATGAATGCCTTGTCTAAAAATGGAGACGGCTCGGCACTTCCGAATACTCCGACGTATTTCAGCTGAAGACTGTAATTTTGAGACTTTGAGAGAGCTTCCGAGACGAAGCCGATGTGGTCTTGCGAGGAGAGTTGCGTCCAGAGTGAAGGGGTCCGGTCGGTAACGTCTCGCCAAATTGATGAAATGGAACGTAGGACGGTGAGCCGGGCCACGAAGTGACGACGCCTTCGCCCACTAGCGCCGAAGAGAACAAAGTGAAATATGTGTTGGAGGACCTCGATAGGAAGTTTATGGGCCGGGGCGAGGCTGTTCCAAGGTCGAAGCCATGCGACCGTCTTCCTGCGAACCGAGTTTTCGATGGCTGCCCGAAAGGCATCGAACTTGTCAAGCACGGCAGTAACCTCTTCGTACGTTTTCTCGGTCCTATCATAGTTTCATCATAAACTGAAGTCAATATTGGATTCTGCAGGAACATTGGTTTTCACGATAAGTACCCTGTGTCATTCAGCTTGGAAAAGAACTCGATTATGTCTCCAGTGCATTGCTCGACGGCAGTGTCAAACTCTTGGCCAAGAGAGGTGGGATCCATGGTTGATTCTGAGATAGAAAGTGTGAAGAAAGAGGTCGTCGTGAAGTGGATTGTTTAGGTAGCAAACGGTGTTTAGACGCCGTGGCACGTACAACCTTGCCTTCGCGGACCCTGGGGTTCGTGCTGCGCCTTGACACCTTACTCAAAGGTGCTAGCTTCTGTACGAATGGGTTCTTGCAGCACAACCGAAGGTCGCAAATGGATGGAGACAAGCAGTCGGCCAACTATGTTTGTTCGTCCAATCAGCTGACCACGCCGGCAAGTAACGAAACGAGTCCCTGAACCCCAAGGCCAGCTCTCGACCCTCGGATTTCTCTTCAACCGTGATAACCCCTCTAGGTTCCTACCTAACTCCTTTCCGGCCTCTGAATATGCGACCACTACTAGTTCGGTATGCCCAATCGTCACCCAATCGATGAACAAAGCAGTACTCTATGCTGCCATGCGGATCGCAAGTTTTTCAGGTACAACCGCCTATCACCCCGCCCCGAGGCAAAGATGCGTTCGATGAAGGGGGTGGAGTACTCAGACTTAGACGCATCGGAGGAAGAGTGACGAGAAAGCTCGGGGGTGCAGCCGGGCGGAAGCGAATCGATGCCGAGTTCGCCGTGTACATCTCTGGCATGATGAGAGTATCGAGTGAAAATTCAGACGAAAATGTTACATAATATAGATGTGCATGATGAGCTTCTACGTCACCCCATTCATCCAAGGCACGCCAAGACATGGCTATCGTGAGCGAAAGTGAAAACTCTGAGGAATTAGATAAAACTATCCTATGGGCATCCACCTTCCTCAGCCGGGAAGGCGCTCGAATCACATCCAAGAGGCCAGCGGTCATCGGAGGCGCGCGAACCCGCAGAGCAGAGCTAGAGGCACAAAAGGCAGAGCGGATCAGGTTGCTATTTCTATCTGGTACTACGTCCACAACTGCCGTGGTTGCGGTCCGACGAGTGCGGGACGGGGCTCAAGCCGTCGTGGTGCAGGACTTCAAGAACAACGGTCAATTTACAAGGCGTGACCAAAAGTCAAAGTACGCTTCTCAGATTTATGTGCCTTAGCTAGCTAGCACTTACTCGAGTTTGTTCTCATCTAACAATAAATCTAGAGCTGACATACAGTCGCCTCGGCTCCAACCACTGTCGCATGACACAACGGGGTTCCTTCTTAAGTAGTCAGTCTCCCCAAATTATCGTTGTCAAGGCCAATCTGACACGCTTCATCTCATCTCTTCAGCGGAGTTGCAGGGATCACACCGTCCATGCACGCCACCCACCTACAGAACCTGTTCCAACAGATGTATAAGAATGAGACGCCACTCTCAGAAGATCGCAGCGCTCTCAATCACTATATATACTCCTTCAGCATCAACCGTATTTGGCAATGTCTCCACACCATAATCGAAGGTTCCAACCGTCCGTTCATCGCCCTTTTCCTCTCCTGGGAGTCTGTGGGCGAACTCTCCGAGTCGGACTTTCGCGGACGCTCCCCGAGTCAAGGATCAATCCCCAGCGACCTTGAAAGGGAGGACGATTCTAAGCTCAGCCAGTACATTGAAGACTTACCGGAAAACAAGTCCAAAGGACAGTCGGTACAATTCGAACTCACCGAAGCGCAAGCATGGCAACTCCTAACGAAATTCAAAAGCTGCCTGGGTCGAATCCAGTCTACTGTTTCAATGATAAAGAAACTCGTCCAAGGTCACCCGGATCCCGAGAAGCACACTGTGAAAGTGGCGGATCGGTTGCTTCTAACCGGTGCTGTCAAGCTGCTGGCCGCTAATTTGCAAATCCTGGGGTGGCTGGTTCACCACAGCCCGTCATTCTGGAAGCTTTTGGATAGCTTAGGCCCTATTTTTGTACAAAGAATGGTGAGTGATGTCATTCAGGAAGAGGCTTGACTCAACGGAGGTGGCAGGGTGAGCTGCATCGCACTACCCAAGGCGCCAAAGAATGCGAAGGCAGCGATTCAAGGCTACCACTCGCGGATCGCGCGTGCAATGAAGATGGGGACGCCCGAATCGGAGCGGAGCGCATTCGGAATTGGTTGAAGCAGCTTACGGAGTACTATGAGCTTTTGTATGAGCTCAGCGAAGGGCCCAGGGCAAATGGCGTAGTCGGAGGCCGAGTGGAAATCACTATACACGTCCTTCCAAAGATTCCGCCCGAGGAGGAGCTTGTTTCGTCGGATAGCATCCTGGAAGGGTTCGACGGCAATAGAAAACAACATGGAGGTTGGTCCAAGCTTGATACTTTGGTGCGCCAGTCGTGTAAGGAGACTGATCAAGGTACGCATTGGGCGCCAGCTGTCCCATCCTCTGTGCGACGCGGGACTTAGAGCCTGGGTCCTGTCATCTAGGTCAGTTCAGTCTTCCGGCTGGTGCTTTACACTGCGAAGCTTATCTGGGAAGCTTAATAATAACGGGAAAGGTTTAGTCTTTCCTTCCTACTGCATCCCTCCTGTGGACTGAGCTTCGGCGGTAGATGAAGCCGAGCATCATCAGCTCAGCTGCCGGATGTTGCTTCTGTTGCAGTCGACTACTCGAGCTAGGCCGCGTCAAGTCGACGAATCTTTCCGCCGAGCTCCCGATAAAACCTTGGATGCCACCGGATGCCACTCCCAAGGAGATCAAATTGCAGATTCTCGACGACTTGGCTGGACTCCTTGAAGAATGTCTTGACTCGAAGCCTTCAGAAGAGAGGACCGACTTTAGGTCCCGATCAGTAAAAGAGACGAAGGAAGTGTAAGGAGAGCGGTTAAAGTCCCGAAGAATTGGGGGATGGAGTGGCGGAGTTGGGTCGACCATTTGCAATGCCCGCAGTCAAGGTGTAGCGGTTCAATTTGATAGACCGATATATAAACATCCAATATAATTATAGCGGAAATGGGGAGATGAACGGGGTCTTGGGTAAAGGGATTTCATACCGGAGCATGGACGAGGGGCCAATCAGATAGTAGGTAGCCTACGTTAGACCGTTCACCTGAGCTGAACGACTACGACGGACCCTTGACCGGAGTGTCCAGAATATAGTCTTGCCTCCAATTGGGATCGTCTTCTTCATCGGACCCTAATAACAACGCGTCCGGGGACTCGTTCAGCTCTCGGGGCACCGATCGGATACGATTTGGCATCGGAGTTTCTTCTACAAGGGTCATTGGCTTTGAAGATTCAAGTGGCTTCAGAGGCATCGTGTGTGATCGAGCTATGCGAATCTGGTAAGTAAAACGGTTAGCTAACATAAGAAAGCCATAACCTACAGAACGGCCGATGCGCGGATGCACCGGCTTGGCCTTGGTCCGTTCTCGCCTTGGCCTTTTCTTTCTCCTTTTCCTTGGCTTTGGTAGCGAGCGAGTCCTTGGTGGATTTACGCATAGTGATTTCATGTCGTGCAGAGGCGTGACCGGCAACACCTCCTCGGTTCGTGACAGGGCCCGTGCTGGCGCGTTGTTCACCAATCAGCGATAGGACAGAGCTGCTTCGTTCTCTCTTCAAGCCACGCGACATAGACGAGGTCCTAGTGAGCTCTCTCGTCACGGAGCCGCCCCTGCTGAGTTCCCGGGACACAGAAACGCTCCGATTGCGCTCTTGGGTTTCCCGCATGAGGTCTTCTTGAAGGGTAGATGGACTTCTGCTCCTGACCCGAGAATGCTCTTGGAATACCGGGAGACCTGCGGTTGTGGGGTTAGGAGAGAGTGTTGGGGATCGTGGCTCTTCGAATCTGTTGGGGCAGAGGTTGAACAAGCATCGCTCGTATTCTGTGGGAAGCTTCGCTTTGAACCTAAACCCCCAAGAAAATGTTAGCCGCAATAGATCGGGAAAGTGGGTGAACGGTACTGACAAAGGGTCTAGAACCCTTTCGCAAAACCATTCAACGCTTCCGACATTCTCGTCTTCGTGCAGGGGGTTTGGGCCCTTGACAGGCGAAGTCTCTTGGTGTCCCGCCACTGGGGCAGCTAGACTGGCTACGAGGTCCCATAAAGACTTTTCTGAATTTGAATTTTCCTTCTTCTCCTTGTCTCCCTTCCCCTTCTTTCGTTTCTTCGGACTCGATTCGGCTTTCGTCGGGCTAGAGACGACAGGTGGGGGTCCATACGAAAGGAGGAAAAAGCGAAGCAGGATTTGGATCTGGTATCTACATGAAACGAGACGTGTTGGTTGGTTAGGAGGAGACAGAGTTATCTTCAGTAGGTGTTCCAAGTGTCACTCACTCTCTTTGGACGAAGCGAGATAGCCACGTTTTCGCATCCTCTGGGGGCTGCTTTTCAAGATTGCGAGCGTAGGCTATCATTTGCTCCTCTTCTGTGCCTGATGACAGCTCGCTCGAGAAAACCATTGGCGGCAACGTCGACGCATACTTGTGCTTGACATCCTTCTTCGATAGCAAAACGGTCTCTAGTAGAGTTGTGGCGGTCGTTGAGAGAGATGTTTGACCGTGTGTCGCGTTTTCAAGGTTGACCAGTCGACGAAGGTCACTTATCAAGTTTTCTAACTTCATGAGAGTCTGATGGAAGAGCATTAGAGAATGCCATATGAGAAGGAGGCCCGAAAACGCACTTCTGGGAGCCACAAGGTCTCTAAGTATCTTCGGACCACGTAGTCAGTGGCAGCTTGAGATTCTGGATCAACTCCACTGAAAGCACAGAGTTAAACACACGAATTCATCTGTCCCTCTTTCTCTTACTGACCTGTAAGGGAAACCCGTACTGAGGGAACTGCTTAGTGCAGTAGGCCATTGGAACGAATCAGGACAGGGTTCCGGTTCAAATACAACTTCCATCTCAACATCATTAGCTCCATTCGTGGGCGTTTCCGTGTATCCTAGTATCATAGTAGAGGTTTGGGCGACCCGTCTGTGAAGGGAGATGGTGGGACTCGAGACGCGTCGGTTTTGTTGACGAGTTTGAGCTGGCGAACAAACAGAGGTGACAAACAGTCCCGCCTGTCCCGTAAAAGGAAAGATCGAGTGAATTGGGTTGCAAAACTCTAGCTTGCAAGAACGTGACCGTGCTTGAAGGTGCTCAGGGTTGCAGTCGTTCTGCAACCGACTGGGGAAAGGCCAGCCGCCCGCTAAACGGAACCTAGCCCAGCCTAGCGACTGGGCAAGACCACCGATTCATTACTAGCAATATGACATCTCCGTCTGAACACAGGACAGCGGTTATTGTACCTAAACGGGACCAATGTCAAGGATATTAATTAACCCCCCCCCCCTTGCTGCTTGCCGTGATTTGCACTGTAGGAAGGCAACGCATGCCTCGAGGCCATTGGCAGGAAAATCTTGGAGGCACCTGAAACCTTCGAAGGTTTCGGCTCGTAGGCGATAATCGATGAAAGAGGTTCTCGTCGAGCGCACGACCATTTCATTGACGAGTAGCTTGAGCGGGGAATCGAGCTGTATGGCACAGGATAATCCATCTCTGTGAGAGACTTTTCAGCAGCCAGACCTCGTCATCAGCTCCAGAAAATCCTAAAGCCAGGAACTGTTTCTGGAGGCCGAGGATGACCCGGGGCGATGCGGTCAGCCGGCTAGAACTCTGGCCAGATTGCTGGGGAGGTGGAACGTGTCACGTACCGAACGCAGCATCTCTTGTCCATTCGCTCATACAGTTGGAGTCACTGAAGTGGCGCTTAAGATGCTGCGGTGCGGCTGTCCAACGGCTCTGGGAGTCCCGAGGACTATGCCGAGCCGGAAGCCGTATCTACCTGTTGGTCATTTGGAACCGTGAGACGACGACGACGGAACCTTGGCTCGACGACATTGAAATGGTCTCCGCAAATTTACCAATGAACGTGCTGGATCAGCGTGGCTGGTCGTCAGAAATCCTGTAGCACGTTGAGCCATATGTGGGAAGGGAAGTCCGAGGGAGTGGATGGAACAAGGGAGTTCCGGATCGCAATCGTGATGGGGTATCGCTCAGTGCTCTGGGTTGGACGAATCTTGAGCCTAAGACGGGCAGGCATCCCCGCTGTTTCCCGCAGGTCCTCTCCTCGCACCTCTCACCACCTGCCACTCGCTTCATAAGGACCCCCCCTTCCACTTTGTGCTCTCTTATACGAGTTACGCATCTTTACGACCTCATCTCACGTCCCTTGCCCCTTCGCTCTACCACCTCTCGACTCTCTCTCCCACTGATTCGGTGCTAGCGCCGTCTCAGTCCATCTTCTAATCTACTTACACTCCCCGAGACGCCCATTTGAAGAAAGAAGAACAGAATGTCCTACTACTCCTACTATCAGCAGCAACCTCAGTGGGGAACATCCGCTGTACGTTCTCCGCCCCTTCCTTCCATTCTCGGCGTTATTGATGCTGAGCGTCGTCATGTTAGTACCAAGTCGTCGCACCCCCTCGGCCTTACTTCCAGCCGCAGCCCAACTGGGGAGGAAGACAATACTTCCAAGCACAGGTAACTATTCCTCCTCCCAGTGAACGTACTCTCAGATGGGTTGAATCTATGCGTCGTGATCACCAGATCGGAGGACTGTCTGCCGACTACTACGATGATATTCGGGATGAGTGAGCCAGCCTCCTTTTTCACCTTATCAACAGAGAAAGGCCGTTACTCATCACGGCGTGTACCCCCCTTCACCCTTGTAACATTCCAACTATCTTGACTTTCTTCAATATGGAAATCTCGGGGACGTAATGGTCGCCGCTGGATCGGTCGACGCACTTCAATCAAAAACAGAGGTTTCTTCGACGGCATCTGGAGAGGTCTCAAGGATGTCTTCTCTCGAGGGTTCGCCAGGGAGGACGCCGCTTTGTGGCATAGGCGCGTTTACGGTGGACAGGTGCGTGCGATCCCCCAACCATCGCGTCAGTTTTTCTGTTCTCCTCTCAAACACTAATATTATCGCACATCCTTTCTATCCTATGTTTGATCTAGGTTCCGATCGATGAGCTAGACTCAGCCCAGATCGGTGCTGCGGCAGGATACGAAGCCATTCGGCACTGGCAGACATACGGCAGCACCTACAGATCACCACTTGCGGATGACCGAGGCAGAGAGAAGGAAGCTTTGGCTGGTCTTGCTGCCGGAGAGGCCATCAAACTCTTGTCGTACTCACCAAGGAGAAGGTGCATTGTGATCCAACTCAGGATGCTGGATCGCAATCCCGACTGACCTGCGACTCTCCTTACTCAATCTTTTCCCCTAGGTCTGGCCATACGAGGAGGGATGCCGCAGAAGTAGCCGCCGCTACTGCTGAGAGAATCTACGCTGAAGTGAGTCCACAATCCTGTAATTGCAAAAGGTCGGGTGCTCAGAGCTTCGACGTTCTAAACAGGACTACGAAGATCCCTACGGCGCGTACGAGTCCAATCCCTACGGCGCCGGCGGTCGTCGCAGACGCGGATCCTTCCTTCGCCGCCGCAGCTCGTCGTTCTACGAGGGAGACCGTCCCGTCATCGCTTCGACCACCGGTGGCTACGTCTCCGCTCAGCCCACGGGAGCATCCTACGTCTCAGCTGGGACCCCAGGTGTCCAATACGTCCAAGCAGGCACGACCGGCTACGTTTCCGCTCAGCCTGGCTACGTCTCTGCTCAACCTGGTTATATCTCAGCCACTGGGCAACCTGGTTATGTCTCAGCTGGGACCCCAGGTGTCCAATACGTCCAGGCGGGCAGTCCCTACGGCCAACCGACAGTCATTCAGGGTGGCCAGCCCGTCCAATACGGTACTCCCGGTGTGACGTACGCGACGACCGGTCAGCCATACCAGCAGGCGTACATGACTGGTGGAACGCAGTACGTGCAGTCTACCGGATACACTCAAACGCCGTACGTTACTGGACAGCCGACGGGTTACCTCGGTGCTGGTGCTCCTCAAGGGTACACTAGGGTCCGTTCCCTCTCGACTGGGTACGCTCAGGCTCCTCAGGTTATCTACCGATGAACGTGTTTCTCTCGTTGTTGGATGGTTTGTGGTCTTCGCTGGCCGATACCTCCTCAAGTTCTCTCCCGTCTCCATTGTTTAATACCCGCTCGACGCCTCTTGTAATATTTCGCTCTGCCAGATAATTTGTAATAAAATACAATGTCATTGCACGTGTATGAAGTTGAAGCTATTGAGTGTCTGGTATTTTGCGCCTTGAAGGGATCGGCAAAATAATAAGGCCCGACGTTTCGTTCCAGGCCACCAAGACTTGGGTTTTTGTTTACCGAAACCTAGTCCTTTAGGCGCCGTTTGACGGCGACTTGATTCCTCTTATTCAAGTACAAAGGGCCGCTCAGACAAATACACGTCAAGGTCCGAACAGCGGGCGCCGTATATGCCGTTGCTTTGCCGGCGGAGCGGCAACCAGAATGCCGCAGACGACGTGACTGAACAGACGCGAATAGTGAAGCCAAGGAGTCCCTGGACAGAAAGACATTGTGTCTTGGGTCCAGATGGCGCCTAAGTTCCTCAACACAGAAGGCTGCGGGGGTTCGCATCCTGCCGTGAAGGTACCGAGGAAGTCCGCGCCAGGCTTCCCCGTCGCCGTCGCCGCGCGCCCCCAGCTGACGATCTTCTTTGAAAAGGGGATCCCACGCGACCACTTTCGTCGGCTGGAGTTTTCCTCCTGCCACCTCGCTTTCCTCGTCGCATTTTCGACCCAAGCCGGCAACTCAAAAAAGTTGGATCATGCCTTCAACGAGATTTTTGTTTGCCTTGGCACTTGTTTTCGTGTTAGTGCCAAGCCTACTCGCTGGCGCGATCCCAAGGCGGAACCGGCCTGTACCATTGGAAGACTACGACGAAGCTGATGTACGCTTGGAAGGCCAACCATGTCCAAGAGATATACTGACGCGAACCTGTCATAGACGATATATTCGGCTTGCTACCCTGGTCAAGAAATGTGTATGAAGCCTCACTCGTGGGATCCAGAGGACACTTGGGAGTGCATTGATACTCAAAAGTCTGTCAAAAACTGTAAGCCCTTCGTCTTCTTCATTCTCGCTTGTTCTCTGACGCGTTCGATGGACTGCGTAGGCGGAGGATGCACGGAACCCATGCAAGCTGCCCAACCCATAGGTCGGGACTGCACCATCATACCAGGCCAAATGTCCGTTCGATGCATAAGCGGTGCCTGTGTTATTTCCAAATGCCAATCCGGCTGGAAGCTGTCAGCGGACAAGGGGGCCTGCTACGAGCTATACGACGAAGGCGACTAGTCTTCTCCTAACCCCCTGGGTTCACTCTGTTTCATCGTCTTTGTGGAATGTTCTGCTCACTCGTTTTCCGATTTGGGATGTTGGCCTTTTTTGTTGTTCTCTTTATCGTGTAAATTATTAGGGACGAATAGCGGGGATCGATATCGGGAACGTGTTTGTACTGTATGGTAATATATCCATTGTAATTAACCATCTGGATTCTGCGGTAACGTGGAACGATCCTCCTATGCTGAGTAGTTATGAGAACAGGTCAGCAGTCTAAGAATTTTTTAGCTGTCCATGACGCGAAAGCACGAGCGACACGAACCATACACCAACAAAAATGGTCGCATCCGTGTCGGCTTGTCAGGATATGCCAAGCGATCCATACCATGTTACCCTTGCGTGCGTAGGATCTCCGGTTCCCCTCCATTGGGCGCTTGGCATGTTCTTTCAGGTTATCTAACGCCGAGAACACGGTGGTTAACTGTATGTATTGGTTGGTCCCATTGTCCCCAGGCTTTGCTCATCTTCGACACGATTTATTTTCTGGCAATAATTTGTTCTACTAGACGAGCTTTATAATACAGCCATAACGTTTGTGGTTTGTGGGCATATAGATCTAGACTCCTCTCCCCCTCGCCTCGACGAAGAGGAGAGATGCACATTACACGGGTGGGACGCGCTGATAGGGTAAGCCCTAGATACCTTTCAAGTCCAGATCCGTCAGAGGCTACTGAGGATCGAGTCTAAAGGTGTCTCGATCCTTTAATTCAGTCCCAAACGGTCTCATCGGTGACGGATACGGCTAGCCACCCAGCAGTTACGTATGTATTGGCCCCGAAAAGCGGACAACGAAAGCCAGGAGCATCGCACTGCTGGCAACGAGAAGTCGAGGATCCGGCCAACAGAAAGGGTACTATTTTCCAAGAGCGGAAAGCAGCGTGATGACGAACGGGTCCGCATGACGCCACCCGCCATCGCTGGCAGGGTTAAGCGGAATTACTCGACTATCCGCCAGGTACCCGACCACTCAGCGCCATGCTTCCCAGTCCCGCTCGCTGTTTCCTGGTGCACTTGAGATAAATACACCCCGACCGCCCTCAATCTTCCAGGAATCCTTCCTTTCATCCCCCTTCACTCTTCCTGGTCTCCCTGACACTAGCTCAGCATTTCTCGCATTTGAAAAGCCCAAGAATGTTCTCAACAAAATATTTACACGTCTTGGCATTTGCTCTCGTGATCGTGCCAAGCATATTCGCAAGCGCAATCCCTCCAATCTTGGAAGACAACTATGACGCCGACGTGAGTTCAAAGACCAACGACTTCGAGTTAGGAGGGCTAATACTCGATAAATGTGCTGTTAGGCGCCTTATTCACCATGCTACCCCAGCGAAGAGGTGTGTATGAAGGCTTATTCGTGGGAGACGGAAGAGCCTTGGGAGTGCGTCGACACCCAGAAGTCTATCACGAGCTGTAAGTGTTTCCCTCGACCCTCCCCTCTCAGTATCTCATGAAGCCACTTGTATGACCCCGGAAGGCGGAGGATGCAGTCTTCCAATGGAAGACACCCAAGCGTTAGGCCGAGACTGCACCACCATTCCAGGGCAACTGTTGGTGTCGTGTGTCAGAGGCGACTGCATTATTTCCAGATGCCAATCGGGCTGGAAGCTCTCGAAAGATCATAAAGCGTGCTACGAACTCTATGATGAGGGCGATTAATCCATCTCCATCTTTCTCACTTGTTTCCCCATCGTCGGGGAATCGTCGTTCATTGGTTCCATATCTTTTTGTCACCTTGGTGTAATCTTTAGCGTGTAAACTTATTAGAAAACGGACAGCGGAATCTTAAACATAGCAGTATCGATACAGCGTTGCCATTAATGGACAAGTAGTGAACAAAACAGAAAAAGTCCGATACTTTGAACAGCTGCGTTAGGAACGTGGGCCACTCGGTCAAATCCGTGGACCAGGAACCAGAAACCCCACGAAAGGGAGGCAAGGAAAACATTTTATCGACATCGACGCGCCCATCCGGAGTACTACTCCTTAGGTGCGGCCGCCCTCCCAGTCTTGCTCTGCGGCGGAGCGGGTAGAGTGCTCAAGTCCACTCCGCTCAGATGCAACTTGATAAGATGGTCGATCTGAGTCTTGTGGATGCGATGATGCTCCTGCCAGCCTTTCCAAGGGTGGTGTGGATGCTAAACGTCCAGATACGGAAAATCAGCTTTGCTCCGCTATGAATAGAGCAAGTGTAGTCCGTACCATCCTTGCAAACTCCTGGAACAGCTTATCACTTGTTCCTTGAGGCTCCTGTGCCCAGAACCTTGCCAACAATATGTCATCTTCGTGGCTATACCGTTGTCTCTTCGCGATTTGAGCTGGGGCGGACGGTATTTGCAGGCCATTCGAACCAGCGATGAACGTTGGCGCCGGTCCGGCGTGGTCTACACCGGCAGCAGCTCCCGAATCTGCAGAATTGGAAGGCACTTCGATTTCGTGACGATGTCTACGCCAGTACTATCAAAATTGAACCCAGCACTCAGTCAGTCTCGCGATTTCTCAAAGACTCAGAGCGACAGGGTCACCTTCAACCAAGATGCCCTCGAATGATGAGGCGCTTTGGCCGCCAAGTCGTTCCAAAAGTTGGGCATGTTCAGGTTCGGTTCCTTTTGCCTGTAAGGGACGAAGCGAGGTGTCAGGGTCAGCGTTCGTCGAGCTGGGAGACACATCTCTACGCACTTCCGGTAGGCCATATACTTGACTAGGTATGCCACATCCTCTTCGGTGAAAGCAATTCCTTTGCCAGTTGTACTGCGATGCAACGACCTGGGAGGCGTTGGAGACCTATTTCTTCCGTCCCTCGCCGGCGCAGAAGATGAAGCACCAATAGGTCGACTCGGCCCAGCGGTAGGGCGCGAAGGCCCGCTCCCTCCAACTTCTCCGTCACTGTCACCTTCGCCACCTTCTCCATCATCGTCTTCTTCTCCACCGCCCTCTCCGCCATTGGCACCTCCAACAGGGCCCATCTGGTAGCTCCCCAACTTGATTTTATGCTTATTGCAGTACCGTCTCCAGGAGTAAAAGGTATGGTGAGGGGCCTAGGCGTAAATGGCATTCAATCTCACGAGCCACTGAAAGGTCGCAAGAACAAATCCATACCTTGATGGCCAACCTCTCGCAAATCTCCCGAAGACTTAAAACTAGACCCATGTCCACGCACCAATCGATGTACTTTTTTAAGTAGTTGATGTCCTCGGCCGTGAATAGATTGCCACCATAGGTGGACTTTACTACTCGAGCCGGGGGCGTTGGGGAACGACGAGGTGGGGCGAGCGCTGGAACGAGCGATGCCGGATCCGTTGCAGGTGCATTCTGCTTGGACTATTAGAAGCATGTGTCGGCGTGAGCCTCAATCGATGCAATCCCCAGTAAGCAAGTGGGTCACCTTTTTAGCGGCTTGGCCTCCAACTGTCGCAACCTCCGAAACGCGTTTACGTTTCCGACCGCGATTTTCTTCATCATTAGCGCCTTCATCTCCATCCCCATCATCACCTGCCGTAGATGGGGCCGGCTGCGCATTGGCGGGATTTGATTGAGGAGGGGGTACGACGTATTGTTGGTCAGAGAATGAAGCGAACTAAAGCATTTCGACGCGCGTCAGGTTTCGATCGGAGACGGTGCTAGTAAGAGGTACTCACATGCTGAGGGTAGTAAACGTCACTACCGTGCGGCCAACTCGGGGGTTCGAACGAAGGTGGTGGAGGTACAGTGAAACTGGCAGAGGACGAAGTGCCAGGTTGAGTGTTTGGTGATCGGCTCGCGTCGATTCCCAAAGCATTGACCGCTGCTGGCGCTGGAGGAGGGACACCATACCAAGGACCTCTTGTCAGCGCTGACGCTGAAGCCGTGGCTGGCGGGTAACCACGCAGGACGTGAGGAGGAGGGGGGTGATGGTGAATTTGGGCTAGCGTCATCGACTGCTGTTGTGGAGGCAGAGGAGACTGGGTTTGCGACTGAGGCGTGCTGAGTGCAGCAGAAGGCGGAGGGGCCTGAGTTGCCGTCTGGGGCTGGGACGAGTGAGCATGAGAGTGTGGTGGGTGGACAGTGCTGGACGGCGCGACATGGCTCCAAGTCGAGAAGCTGGGCGCTACTGGAACGGGCGGGAGCGTCGGAATGGCGGAAGAGAACGGGAAATGTGATGAGGGCTGGGGAGCAGGGGGGTTTGCGACGGTTGGAGCCTCAGCCGGGAGAGGTTGCTGGATTGCGGCATCGGTATCGTTCTGGGCCGCCGCCGCCTGGCGACCTTTCTTTTTGCGGCGTTGTGCGGTGCCCGAGGTGGAAGGAGTAGGCTCAGCAGCTCCAGGTGGAGGAGCCAACTGGAGTTCTGGTGCCGCTGACCGAGAAGGTTCGGGTTGAGGTTCAGCAATGACGCTATTAGAGCCGAAAAAGGAATTCCGGTCAGATGGGTTGTCGTAAGGTAGTCCGCGGAAACGTACACTTCGTTACCGGTAACTTTCATTCCGCCCCAGTTGCGTTTGAAGGTCAACAGTTCGCCCGCCTGGACACAGGCAATGATCCATTGCGCGTCGAGAACAACTTTGCCCTTTTTGTTGTGATATTGCCTATAGAGGCTCTGGCCGGACTCCTTGGTCCTATCCACAAGCACGTATGGGACGCTGCTGTAGTTGGAGCTGAGATTGCCGCCATGTTTCTGTGTGGGCGAAAGAAAATTCCAGTTAGGTCGCCGGCCGAACCGGTCCTATTGGCGGTCCAATCCGCTCACTTTGACTAGTGACACGATGAGATCGTGATTCGGGACGTCCTTCTCGACGTAGACCCCCAGCGGTGTCCCCATGGCTGGGTCGACAAAGATTTCGCTTCCTTCGCTGGTGTCGCTCTGGGTCGTAGCATTCTGGATTGGACCGGATGTTGGTGGGATGTGGATTGGGTGGTGGTGGTAGTGTTGTTGGAGAGGAGGTGCTGGTGGTTGGTGTTGGTGGTGCGGAGGGACGTGATGCTGGTGGATGGGCGGATGCAGGTCGTTGGTATTGGGCCTGCGTTGGACTTGGGATGGCATCGATGACCGGGGTCCGTCGCTGAACTCGATGGTGGCGGGAGGACTCTGAACATCCCCGTTGTTCGATCCTTGTTTGTCCGTTGTCCATGGCCTCCGCTCTCCTGAAGGAAAGCACCCGCTAGCCTGACAACTTCCTTAACCGGTTCGAGCAAGGTATTTGCCCCCCTGCGTATCCCCGCTTGAGGCTAGACCCAACGTCGAAAATGCATCTTTCGTCCCAGGTACTCGCTCCCTTGGAAGTTTCTCCAGATCAAGCGGACTGCAGGCTCGGCTCTGAAAGGATCGAAGACGCGGGATTCCTTCGAGCAGTCACCGAAGACCACGGGGTCGAAGGCTCTGAGTTTTTGTCTTATCGAAGGAAGCCTGCAGAGGGGGGCCGGAGTCACCAGGACAGGAGGTGGCTCGACGGCTCGGAAATAGGGGCCTCGCTCTTGGACGTACCAGTCCAGATTCGCATTCCGTCACCCGCCCCGTCCTTTGTTATCCCCCGCCATTCACCCTTTAGCGTCCAGCGATGGCAGAGCCGCCTGTGACGACCGCGTCGTATCTCGCTCGGCGCGCTCCCATTTCGCCGATATCCTCAGCCGACATCTACGCTCAAGCCTCGCCATACTTTCAACTTCCTTCTTGGTTCAAATCAAACCCCGTTCAAGGCCAAACCTACCTCACCGACGAATCTAATCAGAAACTCAAAGAGGAATATGAACGCCAACGTCTGCTCATGACAGGTGGAGTGGCTGCACCCGCCGCCTACCCCGGAGGCACTATCCTGCACAAGGGTTTCTACGACCTGCTCGCTTTGTCCACACCCGTCGTCGAAACGGTCTCTAGATTTTGGACTGGAGCGATAAATCCGTATAGGGAGGAACCCCTAGTCGCTAGTCCCCCTTATGAGCAGCTCCCGGCAGGGGTACCCCCTCGGGTTGCGAATGTTCCTGTCGGTCAACTGCCACCACCCACAGTCTCCCCTACCTCTACACCGACAAAGAAAGGCAGACGAGTCAGTAAGGACATGATTGGAAAACCGACAGGATTTGTGTACGTCTCGCTATCCGGGCTTCTCTGGTTCACCACTGATCATCTCCTGTCTTTAGCCATCTCGTTCACGCCTCGGACGCTGAGCAGGCAGAGGCGCTCCTTACGCGCTGGGGCCCCTCTGGAATGGGGAAGCTTGGAGGTAGGCTCGAACACAATTTGGCGCCCTCAAACATTCACTGACGCTCGGCTTAGACCCGCGTTGGGCTCGCCCCATCAAAGATTACGTCCGTCAACAAGCTCAGGCCCGAGCGATAGCTGAAGTTGTTGGCGCTATGCATCCTACATTGTCTCAACTAGAAACCATTCCAGGCGAATCAACGGACGATGGTCGCACCAAGCCCGTTGGACCTGCACCGCTGCGTGTAGTTAATGGAATGAGCACACCAAGTTCGTTGACCACAACTACCGTCAATACCGCGAAGGCAACCATTGAGTCACCAGTCACCGGGATGCCCGTCCGCATTGAGGGACTTCCATCTCCCCGCGGAGGCGGATGGCCCATTGGCAGTGGCCCGAACGCTTTGCCAACAGGCCTGCAACGCGGTCCCCCTATACCGGAACACCCAGAAGCGGCAGTGGAAGGGCTACCGCTCAGCTCCTCACCAACAACGCTGGTCCCGCTCAGCACCTCGCCCACAACGCTGGTTCCGCTTAGCACCTCGCCCACGTCTCCCTCTGCCTTGGAACGCTCCCGGACCGTAAAGGCCATCCCAGAATCGGACCCTCCACTAGTTCCATCCAAAGACGAACCGAAACCGATTACCCCGTCACTGTCAACGCTCGAGAAAGCCGCTTCTGCCAGGATCTATTTCGAAAACCTCTACTATCCTTTGTTCAGGCACCCGCCTTCAAGAGAGCGTCGTAGACTGGCCATGGAGCGAGAGATGGATCAAATGGGGATGCCAGACGGAATGCGCGAGAAGGTTAGGGAGCAATGGAGGAGGAACGAAACGGATTATCTGAGGGAGCAACGAAAGAAAGTGAACGTGAGCGCGTTCAGGGAATTGAAAGTCATCGGACACGGTAAAGCTCCATCATGATTGGCTGACTATGCACCGCCTGATTGTTGATGCATCCTTGTTAGGCGCATTTGGTGTAGTCTCTCTTGTGAAGGAGAAGTCGACAGGCCAGCTCTTCGCCATGAAACAGCTCCGCAAGACCGACATGCTCCGGAAGGGCCAGGAAGGGCATGTTCGAGCCGAGCGAGAGGTGCTGAAATCTGCTGCCCTCGTGTCATCGGCCAATGCACCAGAATGGATAGTTCGAATGCACTACAGCTTCCAAGATAGGGATAACTTGTATTTGGTCCTCGAGTACATGGGTGGCGGCGACCTTCTTAACCTCCTCATAGAGAAGGATGTGTTTGAGGAAAATTTCGCTAGATTCTACATTGCGGAGGTAAGCAACCTTCGTCTTGTCCGTAGGTCAGGAAATCACGAGGCCGCCTCCGCAGATGGTACTTGCAATCGAATCTTGTCACAAGCAAGGGTTCATCCACCGAGATATCAAACCCGATGTAAGCCCGAGTGCTCAGGCTTAGATCTCGAGCGAGGGCTCGTAAACTGATCGCTCGATCACCGAAAGAACTTCCTCTTCGACCCTGAAGGCCACATCAAGCTCAGTGACTTTGGTTTGGCAACAGACTTGCACTGGGCTCATGACACTTCCTGTGAGTGGTGACCAACCTTCCTTTCCCGTGTCACCTTCCGGGACCAATGGATTTTGTTTCCGAAGACTACGAACAACAACGCAAGGACCTCTTGAAGAAGCATGGTATCGACCTTAATGATCCCAATGGCATTGCTGATGGGAAAAAGACCAAGCGAATGGCCCCTCAAGAGATCGAGCGAATTATGGGAGGACAGGAGGGTGAGGGTGGAATCTTCACATGGAGGGAGAAGAACCGGAAGAAGGTATGTAATCACCCCTCACCTTTCCAATGTTTGAGACTCGGACATTTCCGCTAATGATTGCTCAGCTGGCATATTCCGTGTACGTCGGAATCCAACTGGTTACTAATCAGGTTGTTGCTAACCTATCTTACGATCCCTCTCCCCGCTCAGTTGCGGCACGAACTCTTATAGTAAGTTGGCTGAGCTGCAGCGTATATGTCTCTCGCCCACGGCCGTTAACGGAATCCGCCTTGCTTTGTTACAGTGTCACCGGAAGTCATTCGAGGCAGGTCACTGCCAGTCCTGCCCGGAAACACGTGTCTGACGAATAACCGTAGGTCACGGATACTCTTTCTCGTGCGATTGGTGGAGCCTGGGCGTCATCATGTTCGAATGCCTCTACGGGTAAGCTGAGATTCGGAGGTCATCGGCCATTCGATGGAGGAATGACCCCGTTTATTGTGGCTTGTACAGTTACCCGCCGTTTACGAGCAGCTCCGTTGGTCCACTTCCCCGTTAGCATTTTTCTCCGCATGCTTAACCAATTCTTTACCCTAGAGGCACGTTACCCGCCAGAAGATCCTCAACTGGAAACAATCTCTGAAGTTCCCCCCTCGACCTCGCGTGTCTCGTGAAGGTGTTAACCTAATGGAACGCTTGCTTTGCGAACCGGAGGATCGGATTGGTTCCGAAGCCTCCTCATCGGTTGTACGGCCTAACTCGCTTATCATGCACGAGCGGAGAAGTGGCTTTATCCTCCCCAATGTCGGCAAAGGCAAAAGTGTGGATGGGGCAGAATTCATCAAGGTGATGCTTCGTCACATCGTCGTGGTTAACCGAGTCCCGCTAAGCATGACTGGATTCCACAGGCCCACCCCTGGTTCAGAGGGATTGACTGGACCAACATACATCGTCAGGCTGCGCCATTCAAACCGAATCTTAGCACACCTGATGACACTCGTCACTTTGACGACGACATTCCCCCCGAGGTATGGTGTATGCGTATCCCCATCTGCCCTAAATGTTAACCTTAACGCCCAATGCCGAACCTACAGCCTTTAGCGCCCGCGAACGGTGCAGCACCCGACGCTACCCGAGACCCTCTGCTGAAAGACAAAGTCCATGGGGATCACATATTGAATGTGCGCAAGGCCTTGGCCTTCCAGGGGTTCACTCATCGAAGCCCTCGAAAAATGGACTATGCTCGCATCGACACACTGTACCCTGATGAGCCTGGACACGACCGGGGCAGAGATGCTACAAGACGAGGTGGGACGATTGGTCGCGGCCGAGCCCTTTCTATGTGATCGAGGCCGCGGGGCCAGATCGTCCTCGTGGACACCAGTATGCAACTACCCCCCCCCTAATGTTTTGTTCCGCTAGCCCGTCTCTTTTTGTATTCTAGCTCTTTTTACGACCATGACACGCCCCGAGTAATTGCGATCCGGACCCGAAGCCTGGAATCTTGCGTCTAGGATTGAAAGAAGAAAATGCCATGTATTGGGTATGACGTAGAAGTCTAGACATGCATGTGTGTTACCATACTACAACTTGAACGAAAATGGACGCCAGCGAGGCATGTGGAGGATAAACATGCAAAATAAAAGAAAAATGCGGCTTGTATGAGTAACTTTTGAGCTAAATGCAAACGAGACAAGATGCGAAAAGAGGTGGTAGTCCAAGATACGTAACGAAATGGAGAGTGTTATAGAATACGATGTGAGTGAGGTGGAAAAACAAGATTTTCGGTGCAAGACACAAGTGTCTTTGGAGATTTATTCGTACTCCCGCTTTGTTACCATCATTCTTGGACCAGCATATGCGGAGTTCGGTTGTCCGTAGCGGGGCTCAGCACCTTCGCCTTGCTCCGCCTTCGCCATCTCGCGGTAAGCACTGGGTGCCCCAGGGTGAACGGGGATATTATGATATTCCGCCGGTGTCCCAAGTGGAGGTCCACGACCCGCTTTGGCGTTTTGTCGACGGTTTTGGAACCTAGAGGATTAAATGACAAAGTTAGCGCGCGCATCAAGGTTGCGCGGTCAATCATGAGGCTCACCAAATCTGCACCTGCCTGGGCGACATTCCAAGCCGGCGACCGAGATCAATACGTTCTTCGGTGCTTGGGAATGCGGTACGAGAATACACCTCGTTGAGGACGCGAAGCTGGTGTGCATCAGCTCGTCTGCGTTTGGGTTTCTGAGCTGGCAAACCCGTTGGCTGATCTTGATCCGCGAGGGACATAGCATCAACGCTGGGTCTTCGGGAGTCGAGAGAATCGGACCTATGCCTGGCCTCAACAGGTTCGTGCGCGATTCTTGGTGGGGAGGGGGATCGAAATGAGGTCGGCGGCTCGGGAGGGGACCTCCTCGCCAGTGGGTAGGAACCATCAAACGACCCGACAGGGCCGGAGGCTTCTACTCGGCGCAGAGGGAACGACGTTGGAGGGTCGATCGTATACACGGATTGCGACTGAGAGCCGGAGCCTCGCCATTCGCCAACATGCCCGACTGCCTGTCCAGCATACGAACTTGAACCCACATCCTGGGATGGAATGAAGTTCTCTCGAATGTATTCCGCGTTCGAAGGCGCATACTGGTTGGATTGAGGATACTGGAGAGAGGGTAACGCGTAGCCTCTATCTTCACCAGCTTGAGGAGAACCAGAGGAACTTGAGGAAGGTGTGGAGGTGACTGGAGCAACGGCGTATTGCGTATACTGTTCAGCTTGATAAGGTGCTTGGTAGTCATATGGCTGGTATGGTTGCTGTTGACGGTATTGTGCGGGATCTTCCGCCATCGCTATTGATTGATGGCCTGGGCGGTGGTGGGTTAGCCAACGTCGCGGACCCAGCTTTGCCCTCGGACCACCGTACCTTGCATACTTCGCCCATGTGAGCCATCCCACTCCTGAAGGCCTGAAGCTCCATGACGCGGGCCGTGGTACATTTGCTGTGGACTTAGCGACCGCGGGGAGACCGCGTACGAGGGGTCCTGGGCCATGCTGGGCGGAAATTGATCAAAGTCTGAGTTTCTCCGGGGAAGCTGAACGGAAGACATTGGCGGCTGCCAGGAATTAGAGGTGGGTGGAAGGGGCTGTGGGATAATGGAGGACTGAGAGGGGTCGTCGTACTGGGGGAATGAACCAGCCGAGATGAAATTTTGCTGGCGATCGGGGGAACGCCGGGGGGAGGTGTGTGCGGACTGAGCGAAAGAGTGTCCTCTTGAGTCCATCTTATAGACTAGTAGCGGGATATTTTTAAGGCTAGTAGGTGGGTGGTTCGAGTGGTGAGAAGATGCGGAGCGGGAACTGCTTGGAGAAAGATCAGGCTTTTGAAGACCCGGAGGGGTTTGGACTTGAGAAACATAATAGCGCCCCACGACGTGATGCAGGCGCGAAAGGTGCGACGCAAACCTGACTCAGGGTGCACGAACTTGATTTGGCTACAATTTCTCCAGATATGTGGATACCGGGCTGACGGGGAACTAGTAAGGGAGGCAGGCAGGCAACCAGCAGGTTCACCAATGTAAGCGGCGGCATCTAGGTGGAAGCCCCCAGAACCCAGATAAACAGAGGCAATCCCCCTGGCGAACAAGCCACGCCGCTAAATCTAAAGCGCGGGTGGTTGGTGTGGGGTCTTTCGTAGTACAGCCGAAACGCGGTGAGGCGTGTCACCCAGAAAATCCGCCTAAATCCCTCGTTAAATCTGTCCATCGATGGATGAGACAAACGGCCACCTGCGCGGAGTCGGGCGTCGTGATCAGGATGCAGCGATCTCAATCAATGGTGGCCAGGCATCGGGGCACGTTTTCGCGGCGACGGGGTCCAGAACGGAGAACTCACGTGGTCTGCCAACAAAAAGCCAACGAGTCCAGCCGCGAACTTTCAAAGCCCTCACCGCTCGATATGCCGACTCTGCCAGACTTGTGCCCCAACATGCACCAGCACCGTCTCCTTCACAGCTGTGGAGCATCGCCGTCCTTGGACTTTTCAGATATCGCGCTCAAGGCGGTGCTCGCTCGTCGAGGGAACTTCTCCCAAGCCAGCGATCTCAATATACAATCGAGGAACGTACCCCGACCGCTTTACCATATACTGGCACAATGGCCCCAGGAGACCTCTCTTCCGAACGGAAGTCTGCGTGGGCGGCCGTTTTACTCTACACTGATAGGCGGACGCGGCATCAACCTGTGGCTTCTCAAAACGAGCTTCGAAACTGCCTTTCCTGGGGCGTACAGCTCCCCGTACCCTTAAACGCTCTGGGGATTCGGTTGGAGCCTGTATACCACATCGATCTTTTGGCTCTCACCGATCTGGTCACCGCTCGTGCCTCAATGGCCCAACTTGATCCCGACCAAGGATCTACTTCAGCCGATTTGACGTCATTCGCTTGCCCTTCACAACCGATCTGCTACCAGTTCGACCACCCAATATTGACGCCGCTCCGCTCTAGGCCTTTGGGTCACTTTTTTGAACGTTGTAAACGGATGCGGGCCAAGAGTGGGATTTATTGTCCTCGTTGCAGGAACATGCACCGGCGGGGGAACCGCCGATATCTATCGACCAGCCCGATTCCTCGTCCTTCGGCCTTTCAAGCTCTGCCTCTTCCTCCTTACGACCAATCCTTTTTCGGCGGTTCTGCCTCCGATTTAGGTGATTAGCGACGAATTGGGGCAAACGGAAGCAAAATTGCGCAAGTTATTGTGCAGGTTTGTGAAGGTTTACCGGTCCAATGGGCGGTGTCTCGGGCTTGAGCGCAAATTTTTACGTCTGTCTAATCTCGATGCCCGTGCCAATATTCCTCCGGCCATCGGGCCTGGGACAACAGGTTATTCCGGAATTTCCTAAAAAGGATAGACCAAAGCAATCGCTTATCGTGAGGCTATCTTGGGTGGACCCACACGTGGGGAGAGTTTTGCGTCTTTCCGTCATGTGCAGATGGTTCTCGGCGGCAAAAACAATCACAGCTTGTCTTACGGCTCAAGCTCTCGTTTGTTTGACTGGTTGTGCAATAAGGATGCCGAGTTTGTTGCTTGCTCTTGGATACGGATCTCTCTTTTACGTTTCAAAAGTGAGCTCCAAGCGGACTTGCCTAGCAACCGAAACTAGGTTCAACCAGTGTCATTGAATAGAGAAGCTCGCAATATTAGCAGGACCGGGCTCGAACCCTCTATCAAAACAGCTGCCCGTTCTTCAGCCGCTTGAGCCTGAAGTCGGTTTAGCGGAGACCTTGTGTTATGCAGTTCGTAACCCACTTCAAACCCCTCCTTCCACGAATCACTGAGGCTTATCGAGGTTGATCCGGACTCCTTTGTGGTCACGGGGCACGAGATATATGTGAAGCGTAACACATGCTTCGTCACTTTCATGTCAGGCGCCATCCTTCGTTCGCATGGCTGTGCTCCAATCATGTCATCTCCCAACAGGAACCTTCGACCGACCGCGAGGATGCGTCGATAATTACCTCAAATGGAGTTCCTTGACGTCGGGGGCTTGATTATCGCAGCTCGAACCTGCAAAACGACCTCGTTGGCCGAAAGCGTAGTACATACTCGGGCGAAGACTTTGCTGTTCGGCCCCAACAACCAACGGTGGCGTCTCGATGCGGTGTCCACCGTGGGCTAAGGTGCGTATGTAGCACATACCAACCCACAGCAGCATGTACTTTCGACCTTCGCAGTCAGGTCTAGCGCGTCCGCTGTCAAGGTTCCGGTGTCGTGACTGGTCTACAGAAATCGAGCTCTGGGCTCGTCTGCGTTTTGACGCCACTCTGCATGCCTTCAACAGGCGGCCCGAACTCCTCGTTTCGAGGGGAGAATAGCAGCCACCGATTAAGAGTCGTCGGATGTCGGACACAATTGGTTAGACTCCAATAAGGGGCGGGTCGCATTTGTCCGAACGAGAACCAGGCTCCCATGTCGGTGGGCTGGAATTCCACAAGCCCACTTCCAACCGTAGAACTTCCCCATCATGGTACATTCTCACTACTCGAAACAATTAGATTATTGACCTAGAACAGATATACGTGGTCTGAGACTGTGGAACAAATTGGCTGGATTCGTCTCGATCGCGGTTTCCCTTTTCGAGCGGAAGCAGGTCTGGTGGACCAAAAGTCCAGGGGACCACGCTTAAATGGCAAGTTAGCTCCTATTGTTGTCGATGATTGAGGCCTGGGCGGTTTTCTACGTGGGGAGATTGGACTGCTGCGTTTAGCATCTGAAGTCGGGCCATTGGGTTTATTGGAAAAAATCTCTTCCCTCGTTGGACTCCTCCGGCCTCATTGCGTGAGCCACTAGACACTCGAAGGCTAATATATCTTTCTACTAAAACGTCATGCATTTCAAATGTCTTCGATCGGCAAAAATAGGGACATTGTACTCGACTGGGACTTAAGAGAAGGACCGCCGAACAGCTGGCAGCGCTGCCTAAGGCATGTCTCGAATATCCTTCCTCATGGTAGCACGTTCCTTTACGTCTGCATCCTCATGCTAAGGATCGAAATAGCGGAGCCCTCCATGGCTTATTATCTGTGTGAATGATAAAACGAAGACCTTAGCTCCGCTGATAACTCCCAACGATCGGTACGAGCCTACTTCGGCACGGTGTTCTGCTTTCTGGAATTATTCCCTACGTGGTATGTGATTTAGACTGTGGAATATTTTGTTATTCTTGTCGGAAATTCTGAGAGAACAGGTTCCGCCGGTTTCGGAGAACTCGATCAACCCCGACTAGCGCCGCTGACCCTGCAGATTGCCCTGCAGCCGGGCAGTACGTCGGATGGAGTAATACCAGTTAGACCGTGCTTCGCCGGTTTTCTCGGTCAGAAGTGTGGCGCTCAATGATCTCCGAAAATCAGGCGTAGTCGAATGAATTGAAGGCACAGAACGATCACTAAAAGGAATCAATTGAGAGGTGGTATTAAGTTGGGTATCCGAATGTTACTGCTACAGTTGAAAAAAGAACAAAAGTGTGACGCGTAGTAGTAGAGCGCTGGAAGCGTTTGCTTGTTTCGATTCGAGACCAGACGGATGAGAAGAAGTTGGCGGAGAGAAAGAGAAAAACAGAAAGTGGGTATGAAAACAAAGGAGTGGAATAAGAATAAAGAGAAATATAGGAATGGCAGGTTTCTTTGTTTTGGAATTACGATTTGTCACCAGGTTTGGACCGCTTCTGCAAGCGGTCATCATTGTTTGAGGAACCATCGGATAGTTGACGTTTGAGAGAAGCACGGGTGACCCGAGTAGGAGGTAGAGGTGGTGGAGGAGGAGGACTAGGCGAACGAGGTCTCCCAACCGAGTCGTCATAAAGTCGCTGAGCGCTCAGCCCAAGCGGCTCCGGCACTGTCGGCATCAAGAACGTTGTATCGAGTGATGTTGATGGAGATGATGCTGGAGCAGGCTGGATAGCCCGATGGGGTGTTCTAGTCGGACTCGACACCTGAACCCCAGAACCGGAAGCGTGAGTCGAGGAGGGCCGTGTTCTGGACGGAGTACCGGGAGGACGTGACCTACGAGATGTTGACGACGACGCCCGATGCGACGACGACGAAGCAGCGGATGGGCCGGTTCCGCTACTCGAGCTAGTCGAGGCTTGGAGTGGCTGCAGGCTTGGCCGCCCACTACCATGCTCCGTCGCCGTCGGGGTCTCGCTTGCTGCATCGGGTTCGCCCTCAGCATCTGGATCCGCTTCGTCCTCCGGCCTTGCTTGTGTGTGAACTCGAGAATGCCTCCGCATGTTGGACATGACGCTGAACCGTCGTCCGCAGCCAGGGAAGGGGCATTGGAAAGCTGTACGTCAGAGGAGACGTCAGCTCACGGGGGGCAGTATGGAGCGGATGATTTCTGTTTACGTACGTTTCTCGCCCGTGTGTGTATTCACATGTATCTACGAGACAAAGCTGTGTGTTGAGCGAATTGGAAAGCAAATTGGGGTGAGATACTTATGCTCACCTTAAGGCTGCTTGGACGATTGAAGCGCTTCTGACAGTATTGACATTCATACCTCGCGGTTCCAGCGGTGGAAGTCGGAGCAGGAGCCTGTCTGGGCGGTTCCGTGGATCCAAACGGAGGAGGTTGGCTTGTAGGAGCATCATCGAAACGTCTCGCAGATCGTGCTGCTGGGTCTGCTGTCCAGGGCCGACGCAATGAGGGGTGTAGGGTATCGTGCGCGGACCTTGGAGGCAGGGGTATTGACGTCGATGATGTCGATGCTCCAGGAAGCGACCCGGTGGCATAAGAAGGAGCGTGCGAGTCGGAGGAAGATGTTTCAGCGAACCGACGAGGGAAGGATGATGGCGGATGGGATTGGTATGGTGAGGGCGATGTTGCGGGTCGAGCGGGAACGGTGCTACTGGGTGGGTACGGATTGGCGGATTGTCTTGACTGCCGGGACCGTGGACGATGCTGTGACTCGCTGCGAGATGGTCCTGGCAGTGGAGGCAGTTGGCGGTCAGGGGCATCCGCCCACGGTGCCGGAAGCGATGGCAAAGATGATTGAAGACTACGCCGTTGTGTTCGGGTGGGCGGCTGCGAGCTCGTGCTTGGAGAAGCCCTCGCACCCGTACCGTACTCAGCTGGAGGATCGGTGATGGTGTGACGCCGCCTTAAAGAAGACGGCTCAGTTGACGGGAAAGGCTCGTACGGCGAGCGCGACGCTGGGTCAATAATCGATGACCGCCTTGGTATTGAAGGGGATGTTGCAGAAGGAGATATTGGAGAGATGTGTTGCGAGGAGCCAGAGGCATGGGCATCGGCGTGTGGCTCAATCGAGAGTCGTCCAGCTCTGCTGGTGGGCCGACTTGCTCTGCTGCTAGGTCTGGCACCTAAAGTAAACATGATACATCAGTATACCCTTTTGGGAATTTGAAATGCGGTTATCTCCACCGTACCTCCAGCAACGGGAGAATATACTCTGCTCCGACGCTCGGGCTAAAACAATGACCCGTAAGTTGTCCCATCCAATGACTCGCTTGTCACGCAACGCCAGACACTCACTCGGACTGATTCAGGACTTTGAGGTGTTTGGGGAGGCGATAGAGGACTTGGGCTCGGATCGCTGAATGTGGATGCACCGACGGCACCGCGACTCGGACCACCATGGTCTGAAGGGCTCCCGGAGGACCTACGTCCAGCTCGGGCGTCACTTGGACCAGCTAGTGAATGCCGAATATCGCCTGCGATGTAAGAGCTTGGAGGTGGACGTGGTGATTGAGGAGATCGGAGAGGTTGTACAGGAGGCTGTGCTTGAGCGGCGGCTTCAAGTGGCGAGCGACTTGCTCGCCTATCGCGCTCTTCAGAGCGGCCGGAGGAAGGCTCTGTGTCACGAAGGAGTGTGTCGAGGTCATCTGGAGGATGATTTCAAATGGGTCGCGAGACGCGGGATGTTGTCAGCATTAGACGTAGATTACAGTCAGGGCCGCGGAACGTCGCGAAGCCGTGGCGTCGAGCGGGTAGTTACTGACCTTCTCGGGAGATGCCAAAGAGAGAACGAATAGAAGGGAGTTTAGGTCGTTCCGCTCTCTGTTGTCGCCTGTCGCCTGGGTCTTCGGACCCTTCGTTGCCACTCATTCCCGGTAGTGGCCAAACCGTTTGTACGAGGATTTGAGATCTGTTGAGATGAATTGAGAGGTAAAAAGTTCCGTTGAGGTGTCGTCAGTAATCGTTAAATGCATGCAACAATCTCTAAGCATGTCTCCGATCACGAGACAAACGGCGCGAGGGTTAAAAAGACGCGGGCGGTGAAAAGCAAAAGGTGCATAAGCCACTTCGGCGGTCGGGTGACGACGGCCCGCGTCTCGCGTTCCTTCCCAACACCCCAGCCTCCCGCTTGTCAACCATCGCGAACGTCCCAGTTTGCGTTAGCCGCAGTCGGCTCCACACTGTCTCTGGTGATCTGCAGGACCTGAAAATCGGTGGCTGCAGGGGGATCGACAGCGTTTAGAGCGTTTCATGGCGGCCATGTGGCTAGAATGTTGGCTGAGTGGGCGTTGAGGAAGATGACGGAGACAGCGGCAAGCTTGGGTTGGGCGAAAGAACGAAAGCATACGCGAAAAGCGTTCAACAGTGTCGAGACTTGGAAGCATTTCGCGCGCGGTGTTGAAAGCGCCACAGGCGCGAAGGGAAAGAGAGCTCTCGACTCACCGAATGATGACGACTGAAGCTGTGTTCAAGGCCAGGATGGACGAAGCCACATGCGAGAGGGGAGACGAAACAAAGTAGAGTAAGTAAGAGAAAAAGAGAGAAGAAAAAAACGAGTGGATGGGGCCGGGAAGAGAGGAGCCTGGAGCTCCGTCCCGGTTGGTAGTAAGAGAGGATGGAAGAGAAAGGAAAGACTTTACCCAGCGTGGTTGGTTGGGAATTCCCCCTTATGCCCTGGGACTACAGGGAAATTGGGCTTGACGACGGAAAAGGGACTCCCTCGAATGTCGGCAACGATCTCGGGCCTTTTAAGAGAGCGCCGGTAAACAGCAACATATCGCACCGCCCTTGACAACCACTGCACCCTTTCCCGTCTCCCCTTCGAAAGCCCATGATCTACCATCTCACCCCGGAGTAATCCACCACCCGACCGACCGTGCTACTCGCTCGTCCACGTTTTTTTCTCCAGCGCAGCACTCTCGAAAGTGGATCCCTCAGGTGGGTGTTCCGTGCCTTACACGCGAACCCAGCCACACACGACTTACTGCGCGCAATCACACGCACGAACGACGATGAACTATCAGTAAGTATCAGTGGAGCATCTAATACGACGTTGAGGGCGGGATCCACGCAAGGATAGACACGCCCCGGTGTTCAAACCAGAGTGCTTAACTGCATGCGGAGCTGATAACCCTCGTGCCTTTTCCGAGAGCTTTTTCAGTTTTTCATAGATTCAGACCCATCTTCAGACGTCACAGTTGGCACCAAACGCCGTGAGCCCTTGCTCATTATGGGTGAAGGGAAAGGGATCTTGGGTCTTTGACGCTTCGTTCCCTGGATCCAGGATTCAGGTCCGGCGGACCGCGCCTATGCCAACTCCACTACCACCTCGCAGCAACTTACATGTCAACTTCTCCCATCTCCACTCTTTCAAACAACCGCCTCGGGCATCCGCAGCAGCACAACCGAGGCATCTAGAATTGAGGGAATTTTCACCGACACTGATCAGAGCGAGCTCGGCTGAGGAGTGTTCACCTAAAATCCACTTTTAACTGCGGACCTGCAAATCGCAGCACCGGGGCTGTACAAATCCCCCCCTTCCCCCTTTCGCGCGCCACAGTGGACCATGGGTGCAAATCTGCCGGGTACCGCTTTTCTGATCCTCTCTTGACAAGCGAGGGTGTGCCGGACTTATTCAACGGATCGTGGTGGACCTTTTTCTCTTCATCATTAATTTGCGAGAATGTTCGCGTGAGATGTTGCGGTGGTGTCAAGTCGGGTGGCCTGCCGGGGGACGGAGTGCCCCTTTTTCAGCGTGCTCCGTTGCGTTATCCCCGCCGCTCACGAAATGATGAATAATGAACGGGCATCCCCCACTTTTTTTTTTGGTTTGAATTTCCGAACAGTTAATTGTTGGATAACAAGGCATCACTCGACTGCGTTGCAGAGTCGGTGGAGACGGTGCCTGAGAGTGGGTTCGACGTCAATCTCGATTTTCCACGGAACGTCATCGTGTGGCACCCACGTTTTCTTGTGTACTCGGCTTTGTCCGGACCCAACTCCCTGCCACCCCCTTCATCATTTACCGTCTGTGCAACAGACACATGATCCAAAGTTTGTGTTTTTTTGTCTTGGGGACCTGTCCCGATACAGAAGTGGGTGGCGCGCGACCTTTGAGAATCAAACTTCCAACGTCTGGGGTGCGATCTCACGCGGAGTTTATCGCACCTGGTACACTCTGTGCATCGAGCGCTCGTGCCAAGTCCCTTCAACGTCACTTGAGCATCGATTCAAGATGTCCAAGGTGGCTTGGAACACTTGATAAGACCAATTCGTCGTGCTCCGAGGCGATAGCACGGCAGTGATTCACGTCTTTCAATCCAGGGTGGACGGGGGCGCTCGGCCTATGATCGTGTATCTCGGCAACCGGCGTGTGCACGAACCAAAGGAACGTTATCATCCACTTCAAGCCTGAAGGTCATGCGGTCTACCAGACGGCTTCTCGCAATTCAACACCGGGCCGCCCACAAAGTATACCGAAGAGCGTAAGAACAAAGAGGGCGGGAAAGTTTGGGGGCGTCGGAATTCTTTTGCCTTCCGTTCGGAGAACGCGCGACGCGCTACAAGGTACATCGTCGCAGGCAACATCCTGGATTCCTCTTGAGAAGAATTCCAAGTGTCAAGGCGGGACTACCTTGCAGGTACAACTCCGATCTTCGAGAGCAACCAGGTGCAAAGGAAGGGAGTGTGTTGAGCCAAAAACGCAAGAATTGGCCTTTGAAATTCCTTTGCGCCCCTCGCAACCGATAGATACGCATTACGACGACCAGGCGAAAGGATAACAGAAGAAAGCGAAGAATTCTTCAAGGTACACGGCATAAGGTTTCAACCGCTAGCGCGGATAATCGTGTTAATTGGCGTCTTGTGTCTTCAGGGCGAAGTCAGTCGGTCGCTTCTCTGTGCGCTCAAAAGCTGTCGCCCTGCCCGACGGTAGGCGCCGCAGCGACATCCCGAACCTCTCTCTTCGCGATCGACGACCAAGACAAGACTTCCATAAGACCGACTTCGCCTGGGGGAATAGCTTCGCCGCGCAACGGGTACTTTGGGCGCGTGTCGCAAGGTATCGGAGGGCGGCATCGACTACCCGCTCGTCTTGACGCCGTCCCCACCGACCCGATAGGCCGACGGTAAAACGAAGCAACAATGGGCGTTGTCGTAAAAACTACGGCCGCCTTTGCGATCGAGCACAACGCCCGATCGCGAGTCTCGTAAATCCCGCCCACGGGTCCGCTTTGATATTTGGGATTACACATTGGAGGACGATGGCGCCTTGAAAGAGCTGTCAACCCCCTGGTCCGACATCTTGCCACGTTTTTCTCCGCCTCGCGCTCCGCCCAAGAATGGAGAACGACCCGAAAGGGGTCAGGCCGCAACGCCCGGGGGGAGAGGCAGGAACGCCCAAAATGAACTCGACCAACGAACCTCCAGGAAAAGGATAATTTCGTGTACTCTCCTTTATGTCACACTCATCCAGCCCTTGGCTGGTCGCGAGGGGTTCAAGAGCGCGAAAGAAACAGGCCCCAGGCTTCGCTGTCAAGAGGAAAAACTCGGGTAGCAACCGGACTCCATGCCCGATTTTTTTCGTTGCTTTTTGTTGGCCAAACACCCAGAGACACAGAGACACCGGTAACCTTCATGGGTAAGCGGAGAGACACCGACCCGTGTGGCGTTCCCGTCCCGGCGAGCAGACCGCCTGAAATAGCCAAGAGATGAGAGGAGAGGAGACAAGTTTTGGGTTGAGAAGAGACTGGAAGGTGGTTCTTGGGACCTGATTGTCGCGCTGGCAGGGGAAGGGATCGGCGCTTCGCCACGAAGACCAAACAAACAAACTTGGGCTTCCGTGACTCGTTCTCGCGTACCTTCGACTCCCTCCTCAAGCAGCGCCACGCCAGGAAGAGTCAAGGTCCTCCCTCCCGGAACAAGTGAGCTTGGAGTCAACCACGACGACGCACGAAAACAAGTTAAATAGGAGCAGAAAATTTGATTCAGAATAAACCCCATAAACCCCTTCAACAGATGACTTCGTTAAAGTCTTTCCAGACCGAGATCGAGCAGTTCTCGAATAAACAGCGGCATCCCGGACCGCAGCCCGCCTCGCCGACTTCCCCAACCAAGGCAAGCCAGAAAGTTGAGGAGCCGGAGGTAGCCGAGGAGGCTGATGAAGAGCCGTCGGACCAAAGGGAGTCGTTACAAGTAGGCGCTTAGCGTTGTTGTGGTGTAACTTGCGTCATTAATCGACGAAACCGCCCTCCCCGGGACGCGCTTTTCAGAGCTTACTCGCTAACGAATCCACTCAATCTCAAGCACGAGACCTCCTCGCTTCGATATTACTTCAATCGAAAGGCGAATTCGTACTTCACTTGGGACTGCGCCCTCCATTACCTCAAGTGTGGGCGAGTGACGAGAAACCCGTCACTTTGGACGGCGACCCCACCAGCGATTTGACTCCGGACAAGGCAACCGAGGCAGGATGGACGGGATCTTACCTTACTCCTGAGACTCATAAACTTGTGATGGAGCGGTTAGTGGCTGTCGCGGAGGAAATTGGTGGCCATGTACGCGTGCTTTCTCTTTCCGTCCCATCGACGCCGCATGACTTCTCGAGGCCGTGCCGCCCGATTGATGCCCGCTCCAGCACGCGCACATGATTGATTGACTTTCTTTTCTCGTTCTTTTCACATTCTCAATAGAATACGACGCTCTTCACCCACGAGCACCCGCCACGCTCAATTCACTTGCTTCGCCTGCCACCAAATGGCGTCGAAGACACCGTCGAGGTACGAGTCGCAGTCGTCGGAAACGTGGATTCTGGAAAGAGCACCACCCTCGGCGTCGTAACCCGAGGCGCGTTGGACGACGGGCGAGGTAAAGCACGTGTGGGACTCTTCCGGCACAAGCACGAGATCGAGACCGGGCGAACTAGCAGCGTCGGGATGGAGATCCTTGGATTCTCTCCGGACGGGCGGCCGATATACCCAGCGTACCATGTTGGAACTGCGGAAGCTGTTTCGGGCTTCGACAAGACTGCTTTCGCGCCCGCTACCGCGCGACGGGAGAAGTTGGGCTGGGATGAGATTTCGATGCAGGCTAGCCGGGTCGTGAGCTTCATCGACTTGGCGGGACATGAGCGGTACCTCAAGACCAGCTTATTCGGCTTGACTTCGGGTGCTCCTGATTGTGTTCTGGTATGTCTGCAGCTTTGTGTGTTCACGAACGCGGTGTCTGACCTTGGGGTCTGCGATAGCTCATGGTTGGAGGCAATGCAGGTCAGTTGGCGGCTTCTAGGCTCACTTCTCTTGAATTCTAATCGTCTTTCTAGGTATGATTGGAATGTCTAAGGAGCATTTGGCGGTAGCCTTGGCTCTCTCCGTTCCAGTGGTCGTAGCCATTACCAAGGTACGACGGAGTGTGTTAGGCCCGCTTCTGCAATCGCCTCTAAACGCGCGACATCCAGATCGATATGACACCCGAGAACGTCCTAGCAGAGACTAAGAAGCAGGTACAGAAGATTCTGCGCAGTCCAGGTTGTCGAAAGACGCCAGTCTTCGTTCGGAATCTCGAGACCGCTATTCAGCTCAGCCAGACGTTCACTAAGGATCGGTAAGCGTTTCTGGCTATCTTTTCTCAGTCTGGATTCAAACTTCACCCGGGTTGAAGCTCTGTGTGTCCTGTGTTCTTGCTGTCGAACGTCACTGGCGAGGGCCTCGAGATGGTGCGTTACGGTTATCCTGAGCAGGTCGTCTAGTCGTGACCGGTGTTCCTTTCCTCTGTAGTTCCGAACCTTCTTGAACTTGATCCCGTCAAGCGAGGGAGATCAGAACAAGTACCCTGTTGACCAGCCATTAGAGGTGCGGGCCAGATCATCTCCGGCGAGGTACTCGCTGACGGGTATCCTTCAGTACGCAATCACCGAAGTCTGGAGCGTCCCCCACGTCGGAACAGGTTAGTCTGCTTGCCTAAAAAGTCTTGTCCAGGTGGGTCGCTCAATACATATTGCCATTTTAGTGGTCAACGGACTATTAGCAAGCGGACGGATAAAGGCCGGAGACCCTGTTTTATATGGTCCTGATTCCACAGGCGCATTCTTGCCCACTGTGGTTAAGTCAATACATCGCAAGCGAGCCGAGGTCAAGAGCGCTGAGGCTGGTCAGACCGTCAGCTTGGCTCTCAAGCGAGTACGGCGCGCCGGAGTCAGGAAAGGCATGGTCATCCTCCAGAAGACTGAAACTCCGCCGCAAGGTGCGTCCACTGAAGGAAGCTGTCGCATAATTCTACCTCACAAAGTGGCATTTTTCAATCACCAGCTTCCAGGCGGTTCGAGGGGCAGGTCCTAATTTTATAGTGGGTATTTTTCCGCACATGACAGGCTTCTTAATTACGAACCAAGACACTCCTCTTCTAGTCACAACTCCACCCTGCAGCGAAATTACCAGGCAATGCTTCACTGTGGAGTACGAAGTCTCTCCCCCTGGTTCGCATGTCAGCATGATACTCACCCAAAGACATCGTCTTCTAGGCCGTTCGTCAGACCGTACGGATACTTTCCATGGACAACCCTCAGGGGATATTACGAACTGGTGATCGGGCTACCGTGGAGTTCGAGTTTCTCACACAGCCTGAGTTCATCAAGCCTGGTATGAAGTTGCTCTTCCGCGAGGGTAAGACCAAGGTACGTGGATATTTCTGGAAATAGATAAAGTATCTTGCCTGATTGAGAAGTTGGTTTCTTTGTCCAGGGCCTCGGTGTCATCACCAAACTCTTGCCTTAAAGGAAATATATGGATCGAATGTTCCCTCACACCTGGTCAGGTTGGAGGGCAAACTCCGAACGCTTCGGGGCTTTCTCTTCGTGTGTATGTGCTTGCCGGTGTTTCCCAGTCCCTGCCTGTATTCTTTGTCTGTACCAGTTATCCGTTCCATTAACCCACTCGATGCATCCCTATGATATTCCCTCATGGTATCGTTAGTGACTTTGGGGTGGCAAGTCGACTTCTTGGTTGGATCGAAAGCCCCCCCCCCCGGCCTTAGTCCCAGATTTTCCAGCCCAAGTGTCCGAGTTCAAGAGACCGGCGTTTCAAACCGAACCACATATACATCCCTCGATACAAAGATAAGGTGTCGTCTGATGCCGAGACCGAGGGCGAGAGTGGATGGGTTTTCGACGGGGCGGATGTCCCTGACCAATGAAACATAGGGCTCTCTCGAGGACAATCCCTGACTGCAGACGTAAAGCACCAAGTAAAAACGGAAGTTTTCATTGAGAAGCTGATGCGTTGCTAGGGCATGAATAACCGCTCCGATTAAGACCTGGGCTAACCATGTCGACCCACCAGGAGGACTTTGGTCGGCGGTCGCGTTCGGAGCTCATGGATTCCATATCTGGCCTACCCGGCATATAATCACAGACGTAAGAATACATGACATCCTTCGATTTGGAATTCGGGACCGGTATTAGCATTGACCGGCTTGGGGTCATGAAGTTCGTCGAGTCGCGGCCGTTACAAGCCGACGGACACTTGACACTCGCCAAGAGACGCGGGGCCCGA
>WSUI01000251.1:0-40003 GCA_019633595.1 Tulasnella sp. UAMH 9824
CGTAGCGAGTCTGGCCGTTGCCGCGACCTCGTTGGGCTACTCTTGGTGGTGAGCTGTAGATTTTGTCCATGACGGGGAGAATGTGTCGGTTGAGATGTCAAAGAGTAGAGAAACGATGAGCGTCGTCGAGAGAGGAGTGGGGAGGGGGACTAAGCCGAGCGACAAAGAGAGAGGTGAGGGTGTATTTGAGGTTGAGGGATGAAACAAGTGGGACGTTAAATACGTGACCAACAAGAAACAGTTGGTTGCGTTTCGCTGGAGACTGACAAGTGCACGGAGGAACGGGGTTGGCTGACCTTTCTCTCTCCGCCAGGGGGGAGCCGATCGGGACTTCCCACGAAACTTGTACCTGTTCTCGATTCTACGCACCTCGACGAGCATATTCTAAATTCAGATGTCGCGCGTTTCTACCGGGTGCAGTGTTTCAACAGGTTCACTTATCCATTCAAGATGTTTAACCAATGTCCAGTGCGTATGACGCGGGCTACAGCCAACCTAGCGTCCAACCCATCGTTTCAACCAGCAAGAACCGAGGACGCCGAGCCAGAGGGGGCGCGTTGGTCTTGATCGTAACCTCGGCGCACCGGCATGACGAAAGGTTTTGCGGTAACGATCTTTATCTCAGTCTCGATGTTAAGGTCTTGCCATCGTCCCCTGTTATCGGGAAGCTCGACCGCCGTCTGCTTTGCATTCAGTACAACTACAGTGCAGCGACGCTTGACGGGACAGCTTACCTCAGCCAGGAAAAAGTTTCGTCTTTGTGTCCTCCTTTCTTGACTCTATGCTGTCCGAAAGACTGCTAGCGCATCCGCCGCCTCATCAACAGCCTTGGCAGTGGCTGCGGCTGTGGGCACCACCGGACCGTTCTGCAGCACATTCTGATTATTTTCTTCAGGCTTTGTCTATGCATTTAAATGGCGGACGGATGAGTAAAATTCAAGGCTCGAGGCAAGTCATTCTTGCCAACCCACCGTAAAGTTCGCATACAACGCCGACATATTAGCATCTGCGTTCAGCTCTTCCCTCTTCTCTTCGTTCCGAGTGTTCTTCGAGCTTCTGGCTGGTACAGTTCGTCCGCCATTCGAGCGTGTCCCGAGCAAGCTGTTTTTCTTTGCTGCGTGTTGGGCCTTCGCTTCCGCGGGAGCTTTTACGGCATTCAAACGGTTCGATGATCTCTTGGAGACTGTATTGGTGGTCTTCTTCAAGCTTTTCGCCATGCTCCAGTCAAGAGTCTATCGAGAGGTGAGGGAGGTACGACGGATCCAAAAGCAGTTCATCAAATTTGGTCTACGCGGAAGTTGTCGGCAATGGTGCCTATAATCACATCAGGTCTGTCTGGCAGGTATCTGAAGATTTTTATGTACCAGGAGAGAAGAACAAATGACTATCGTAAAATATAAACCAAAAACACCTGGTAGTAGAATCCCAAAGTATGCATAACAGCGCGAAAGCAATCAAAGATGTAGAACGAAAACAAAGTAAAGTCGTGGTCGTGGACGATTCGGGGGGTAGGAGGGGGTAGAGAGTGTTTTTTCTTTCGTCAGGGTAGGTGCGTACGAACCAGTAAACGTCATAAGCATAATCGTATGGGGAATCATTATAATCCGCAATCCTCTAACTCGAGTCCCGCCGTATCCCCTTTACTTCGAGTCGTTCCCTCCGGCGCCTGAAGACCTCCGAGGTCCCGGACCCTGTTGGCCCAACGACCCTCCGATAGCCCTGCTGAAAAGAGTACCACCGCCACGACCGCCTCGGCCGCCTCGTCCTCCACGCGGATGCCCGCCGCCTCTAGGACCAGAGGAGTGTCCATTTGGCGTGTCAGAACCAGCACCGGTATCGCTCGTAACGTTGGGATCCTCGCTCCGCTCAGTCCGGTTCTCAGCAATTGCCATTCCGATGGCCCTATCCCTGATTGTCTGTCGTAGGAAAGAAAAAAAAGCAAGCAATGGGGTCAGAAAAAGTCCTTGTTCGATCAATCGAATCAAATGCCTCCGTACTCACCCCAGAGTTATTCTTCAACGCCTGGTTCATACTCTCCTCATCCCTGAACTCAACAAACGCCGAAGGCCTCTGCACCTTGTTCGGACCGCTGCCACTGTACATCAACTTGACGAAAGTGACCTATTAGAAGAAAAAAGAAGATGGTAACGTCGTTCAGATTCGACGCAGCGACAGTCTTGTTCAGGCCCAAAAACACATACATCGGCCTTGTGCGCTCCGAACACATCCTTCAGCTCATCCTCAGACACAGGAACTGGCAGCTTGTTCACGAACAACGTCCAAGGGTGCCAAGGCTGTTTGGGCCTCCTCTGTCCGGGAACTGGACTCTTGGCTCCACCAAGCGTCGCCGCGTCACGGACAAGAGGCGAAGTGACAGCTGGGGTAGCACCTTCCGATTCTGGTAAAGTAGGATCGGCAGATAAGGCAGGGCTGGCGTTGCTCTTCGGCGTTCCCTTGGAATTCTTCGCTGAATGCGTTTGCTGGAATTTGGGGACCGGAGAAGCTGACGGCGGGACCGGAGAGGTGGGCTTGCTGTTCGACCTTTCGGCTTCACTTCCACCAGCGGTGTTGGCCCTTTCCTTCCGGTCACGTTTATCGGCGCCAGAAAGCCTCTTCTTGTGGGTTTGCTTTGGGCTGGTCAGGTTTTCCGTGTTCGTACCGTTGATACCATTGGTCGGAGCCGATTCGGCAGGGGGAGCAGGGGTCTGAGCCGGAGAAGGCCCAGCCGAGTCGAGGGTCGCTCCGTTGGCGGTTGGAGGAGCTAACGCAGCGGCTAACGGGACAAGTGGTGAAGCTTGAGGAGCGGGCGAAGCGGCGGTGGAAGGAAGACGGTTCAGAGCGCTTGCGGGTGTGGAAGCAGCAGTGGCATTATTGGTCGTAGCGGCAGCGGCGCGTCGGTATGCATAGTTGAAGCCTTGGGAGTGAGATCTGGTCAGTAATTTTTGTCTCTGTTAACCCATTTCAACCCCCAACCTTGACTCTTCAGCTCTGCACTAACGCGTCCTTCCCGGATGTCCAGGACCAAATAGCCAAAGGCGGCATCGCAGAGGTTCCAGTTCCATGTGTTCTTCCACTGGGCTTCCTCAGCAGCTGGAGCGCTAGTGGACACGGGTTTGATAGTGAGGGACAGCGCCTTTTCCAAGAGGATTTTCTGCTGTTCACTATTGAGTGGGTTCGACCATTAGCAGGGTGCCTGGGCACACTGTACCTGTTTATCATCGAACACTCACTCGACAGCAGGTTCCACCTGCGATTTTACGGTCCTCCAAACCTCGTCAAACGCATTCTTGCCCTTATCCAACTTGGCCCGATAGGCTTCCGCATCCTGCTGAACGCTGAATTCATTCCAGCTACTCGCGTAGCGGAAGTGAAGAGCGGCAGAGATCGTCAAGTCCGCCTTGAGTGTCGTGCCCAATTGCGCGAGGAGCCCTTCCCTTCCGGGACTGGCATGGCTGACGAACAACCGCGTCTCCGTCTGGTCGTATGTCTTCTGGGCCGTATCGACGAGTTCTCCCATTTGCAGCGCTGTTGTCCACATGGTGCCTTGACCACCAGCGATCGTAGCGTGACCGTCGCCATTGTCGAAGAGCTTGTGCGGCACGTACGCACCACCGAGGCCCAGGAGCCTCAGCTTGATCCCACCAATCTCCAACGTCCGGGAAGTCGCTTCGTCAATGACATGAAGGTTCTCAATGTCGTACTCTCCGGCCCTAAGCCTTTCGAGGACCGAGACGTCCTCGCAAGCGCCCCAAATGGTGTAAACAGGAACGGAAAGCTTCAGCTTGCCGGAGAGTAGTAGCGGGAACTCGGACAGGATTGGATTTGGAGAGTTGCGGATCCTGCTGCGGATAGTGTCGATAGGAATGTCTTTCGATGACAGTTGCTCGCGCTGCTCGGTAGTGATGAGCGGCGAGTAAGTCAACAAATGCCGCAGGGTCCTAAGAATTAGATGTACTGGTAAATTCGGCGCTCCCCAACGCACAGACCTCAGCATGTGATCCTCACCGTTCGCTGATATTGTTGCCATCCATACTCAAGTTGTCTGTCGGTAAAAACCAGCAATCGTTCAGCAAAACGCCGTCCAACTTTTTGCCTTGAAGCCCCAACAACCCGAACCGAATCCCAGCGGTTCGTACTCACCAAAAAACCCAAAGTCTCCCGTGTGGATAATCGCACGTGCGTTGGCCTCCTGAGCTAGCTGATTTAGTTGCGAGAGTTGACCGCGAATGTCTGCGACGCAGAGGATCCGTCCGGAGGGCCCGTCGAATACTCTGTTTGCATGTCGAATGGGAGGTTGCGGTGAAGGACCTGAGCGTGCTGAAGCTGGTGGACCGATCGCCATGGCGTTTTGGTGGAGGTGGTGTAAGGTTGGTTGTGATGAGGAGAGGGGAGTGGATGGAAGAAGGGAGGACCCAGTCGAGAGCAAAATCTCTGATTCCGGGGTCCTTGTTCTCTGGCTGGCGCGGGCTCATGCAGCCCCTTCCACCATCGAAGCCCAACACGTTCTCTCGAACGATAGTATCAACCAGGTAGTCTGTTTCAACGTTGACTATGCCAGAAGGGTCACTTCCTTTTTCAGTGGTGTTCTCTCAGAAGCGTGTCGCTGGCAACCGTCAGCGTCAGACAAAACATCACAAGTGGCGAGACAAACGCGCCAATACCAGGGAGGCAAATATCACGACAACCATTGACTCGAATATTCGAAGCTGTTAGAACCGAACGGCTGCACACATACATAAACACCTTGCATAGATACTCGCAATCATCAACGCCCCTAACACATCGAAGGAAAATGGATCCGAGCATCGCAAAAGAACCAGCAGTACCAAGGCCCCCAATATCTCATTACTAGTATAGACCTTGACGTCTTCAGAAGGGCATCCAACTCCTCAACCTACCGCCCCAACCAGGATTGAGAGGTGGAATTTTTGGTTTGAGCCCAGAAATTTGCTTGATCTTATCGTCCTGTTCATGTGGGTTGGTCACAATGGTCCTGGCGCTTTGTAAGGAAGATTACCGCGCTACTTACACTATACGGGGGGAACCGCCAATCCATTATCGAATCCACGAAGCGGGGAGACTCGCATGTAGCTCGCAGATGGGATAGGGTATCGACGATGTACTTTCCTTTCACCATCCCGTCTGGAGTGAATGGAGACACTTATCGTCAGGTCCCGTAGTGTCAAGTGTCAATGGAGCGCGTACAGCCAGATTCGCCCACACCGCCAAATGGGAGGGTTTGAATAGCACCTTGGATGCTAGTATCGTTGACTACAAACTGGCCAGATTGGGTGTTATTGAAGACTATTCCATGGAGTATTAGTCATTTGAACTAGTCAGGCATAGCTTCGCCTCTAATCCAGCTTACTGTACTTCTTGAACTTGGAGTCATTCGTAAATGCGTAGACCGCCAGTGGGTGAGGACGTGAGTTCGTCCAGTCGATGGCGTCTTGGATGCTCTGAGCAAAAACCCTTCAGCCACATCCCTCGACCTGGGCAACAGCCTCTCGTACCTTGACGGGCACGATGGGGAGAATCGGCCCGAAAAGCTCGCTGACAAGCAAGTTGTCAGCGCCAGCTTTCCGAGCTTCACGAACACCACATCACTCACCTTTCCATAACAATATCGTCTAATGCCACGTTCTTCAATATGGTGGGCGCGATAAATCTTCTCTTTTCGTCCAGCTGTCCCCCGCAAACCACCTCTCCTTTCGTCTTCTCCAACAACCCTTTTACCCTCTTAAACGCTACATCCGTCACCAAAGACGAGATAGGAGCCTTGTCGGCTCCTTCAGGATAGAACTCCTTATAGACTCTGACGAAAGCCGCGACCAAAGCGTCCTGTGCTGCGAATGGAACGAAGATGTGGTTGGCGGTGGTACATGTTTGACCAGCATTGAAGGCTTTGGTCCAGAGCTATGAGCCAATAGAGTTATGAGTTCCAGGTTTGGGGAAGCGAGGTTAGTTGGAAATCAGCGTAATAAATGGATTAGCACTCACCAAACGCCTTGCGGTCAAGTACATGTCCATCTTCGGGTCACAGAAGACTGGACATTGACCTCCCAACTCTAGAGTAGTGGGCGTCAAGTGTTTCGCCGCTGCAGCTGCAACAACCTTCCCGATCGCAGGGCTACCGGTAAACA
Source organism: Tulasnella sp. UAMH 9824 (assembly GCA_019633595.1). NCBI lineage: Eukaryota > Fungi > Basidiomycota > Agaricomycetes > Cantharellales > Tulasnellaceae > Tulasnella > Tulasnella sp. UAMH 9824. Next base: position 6,144 of record WSUI01000251.1, read on the forward strand.
CGACTGTCGATACCCGAGGTAATTGCCCGTCAGCCATATCCAAAGTACACATGATCGATTATAGCTTTTGAACATACTGTGATCCCATTGAAGTTCAAGAACCGCAGTAGTCTCCAGGATACCTCCGTTCACGATTTGGAACAAATCCTGATCGAGGTACTTTGGAAGGAGCTCAGTGACAACAGCTGCTACGTTTGGTGTGAGCTCGGACATCTTGACCACACAGGCGTTTCCTGTTGCGATTGCTGCTCCCTGTATGATTCATTAGTATAATAACATTTAGTAATCGAAGACGAGAGAATGGAGCAAAGTAGAAGCTCACGAGGAAGCATAATGTGGACACTAATGGGTACTATTTTTGCGGAGACCCTTCGTTAGTTCCGAGTCCATAAGTAACGTCGCTAGTGGACGAGAACTCACGTTGAATGGACCAATAACGAGAACGACACCTTTTGGAACCCGCCTTATCACTGGACTCAAGGCCCAAAACTTGAGGTTGAACGGCGGTTTTTCTGGCTTCGTCCATGACCCAAAGTTGTCATACAAGTACATCAACTCGGTGACGGTACCGTTCACATCGGCCGCTGTCGTCTCAAGGCTGTGACGTCCAAGATCGAGTTTGAAGGCTTCCTCAAAACGAGCTGAGTTGTCCTACGGCCATAGAGCGTGTCGACGTTAAGCGCCCGCGAGGGGATCCGAAGATGTGTTCCACTGACTTCAATCAAGTGCACCAGACGCAGAAGTTGCTGCCTCCGATAGCGGACAGAACAGAGACGACCGGAACTAAAAGTCGCTTTCAAGTGTTCTCGGATCTGCACTCCGAGACGGTGAGGCCAAAACTCAAGGGCTGGAACGCGCGCACCTCGCTCACCATGGGGATGTCGTTGAGAGGCGTATATTGCAAAACGGGGGTTGTTGCGCTGGAGGCCGTCATTTGAGTTTTTCCTTGAGATGATGATAGAGGACCGAGTTCGAGAGATCCTTCGCAACGAGGAATCCGGCCAACCTCTTTATATCTCTCGCTCGGTGCACGCCAAGAAGCGCGTGACCCTTGATCTGCCTATAGCTCGGGCGGCAAATTCTTGATTGTCATTGGTTGGTGCAAGAGGCCGATTGTGCACTGATCAAAGGAAAGAACAGCGCATTTCCCTGATAGCGTTACCCGCAAAGGGCCGTCCGTCGTTAGGGTCCCGGTCGCTTTGCAAAGACCATCCAATTTTTTACACTGTCATTTCAGCAGTTGAACCAACCCAGTCAACATTCATCATAATTGAAGCAGCATGTATTAGGCAGTCGGAACATTTGATTGTGGTGCTAGAATGGACGGGCAACTTTATCGGTCGCCGAAACGGCAGACTCAGAACGGCAGCCAACTCCTCAACTTGCTGCCCCAACCAGGATTCAGAGGCGGAATTCTTGGCTTCAGCGCAGCGGCTTGCTTGACTTTGGCGTCCTATTTATGAGGGTCCGTAACTTCAGCGTTAGTTGGGGAAGAACTGAAGTGCCCTAAAGACTTACGGTATAGGGAGGGAACCTCCACCCCATAATCATATCTACGAAGCGAGGAGATTCGCAAGTGGCTCGCAGGTGGGATAGGGTATCGAAGATATAATGCCCCTTCACCATCCCATCTATAGGAAACGACGGCATCGGCCATGAGCCCAGCGCCCTTAGACTCCAAAAAGCGCACGTACAGCCTGATTCACCGACACCACCGAAGGGGAGAATCGGGATAGTAGCTTGGATATTCGTGTCGTTGACTATGAATTGACCGGAATGTGTGTTGCCAAAGACTACCCACGGCGAACGAAACAGAACTTGTGAGCTATTGAACTCGATTGTTGGGTTAACCTGACTGACCATATTCCTTAAATTTGGGATCATCAGTAAACGCGTAGACCGCCAAGGGATGAGCACGAGAAGTCGTCCAGTTGATTGCATCTTGGAAGTCCTAACCAGGAGAAGCGATTCATTAATGTGCGCTCAGACCGTGAGCTTCTAGATCCATACCTTGATCGGGACAATAGGAAGAATAGGTCCAAAGAGCTCGCTAATGTAGAAATAGTCAGTGCCACAATCTCCAAGCACAATGGCCACAATTTCCGCACTTTTCCATCACGACGTCATCTAAGGCCACGTTCTTCAAGATGGTAGGCGCGATCCACCTTCTCCCTTCATCCGACTGCCCACCACAAACTATCTCTCCTTTCGTCTTCTCCAACAGTCCCTGGATCCTCTTAAACGCTACATCTGTCACCAGAGTTGAGATGGGAGCCTGCTCTGGTCCTTCAGGGAAGAACTCTTTATAGACTTTGGAGAAGGCTTCAACAAGAGCGTCCTGCGCCTCGTCCGGGACGAAGATGTGGTTCACGGTGGTGCATGTCTGACCAGCATTGAGGGCCTTGGACCAGAGCTGCGAATGGACCGACGGAAAGTACCACGAGCCAGTCAGCATTTCTAATTTTGACCCGATCCGAGTGAACAAGCGCTCACCAAGCGCTTTGCAGTCAAGTACATGTCCATATTGGGATCGCAAAAGACCGGGCACTGACCGCCTAGCTCGAGGGTAGTAGGCGTCAAATGCTTCGCCGCTGCAGTAGCAATGATGCGTGCGACCGCGGGGCTACCGGTAAACACGACTAAGGGTGGAGAAATGGCGACATTAGCGAGGTTCGAAGTACAGATGGCCCAGTTGGCGTACTATGATCCCATTGAAGTTGAAGCACTGCCGTCGTTTCTGGAATTCCTCCGTTCACGACCCGGAACAAATCTTGGTCAAGGTATCTTGGGAATATTTCGGTGAGGGCAGCTGATACGTTTGGTGTCAGTTCAGACATCTTGACGACACATGCGTTGCCGGTTACGATTGCCGCTCCCTATGCAGCAGATTCGTAGGCAAGCTTTCAGAAATACCGCCACAGAGGTTGCCCAAACGGTTAAACGGAGTCAAAAACTCACGAGGAAGCATAGCGTAGACATAAGAGGGTACTATCGGATAACATAACCATCGTTAGTATAAGCAATGCACGATGGGCCGACAAGCTGAACTCACGTTGAAAGGTCCAACAACTAGAACGACACCCTTTGGAACTCTTCTAACAACCGACTAAACGCCCAAAACTTGAGATTGAATCCCGGCTTCTGGGGTTTTGCCCACATTTCAAAATTGTCGTGCAGGTGCATCAAGTCCATGACGGTACCGTTCAACTCGGCCGCTGTCGCTTCGAGAGCGTGACGCCCAAGATCCACCTTGAAAGCCTCCGCGAAAACAGCATGGTTATCCTGCAGCGGGTGAAACGTGTCGGCACTACGCGCATACGGAAGGAATAAAATGGACTGCTAACCTCAAGAAGGTGTACGAGGCGTAGAAGTTGTTGCTTTCTATACTCAAGGGGACGAAGACGGCCTGAGTTGTAGGTCGCTTTCAGGTGTTCACGAATCTAGAGGATAACGGTTGGGTGGGGTTAAACCAGACACCAGCTCGAGGGACGAGGCGTTTACCTTGGGTATCTCGTCGATGGACGTGTATTGCAAGACGGAAGTTGTTCTGTTAGACGAAGACATTGGAGGATGCTTGTAATGAAAATAAACTGTGCTTGAGATATGCCGAAAATTATAAGCCTGACGACGTTCTTAAATATAGCGTCCGTGGCTCTGCAGAAGGGGACTCGAGCTTGTCCGGCCTTGTTAGCCTCGTATGCTTCGGGTGGCAGGTACTTGCCCGTCATTGGCTGGCGCGGTGATGGTGACGCGGTGACGCTGCGAAGGGCAGGATTTCAGGGTCCTCGAGGCTCGTTTGTCATGCAAAATCGGACACACATCCGAGCCAGTTCCGTATATGGAAGGAGGTGGAGGTGTGGAGGCGGCTCAAAGACCCCCGTAATCACAGACAAGCAGCTTCACGGTTATGCTTACTAAATACTATCTACTTGTTTTCCCATCCACTCAACCGCCTTCCTCATACTCGATCTTGAGGGTAATCCTTTAACCGCTATTCTAATGCTATCGAGATGGTCATTCACCAGCTGACCATTCCTATCGTATTGAGGATGATGCATTGTGCCGACCTCTCGTAATGCAATTCGGCTTGGCAAGTTACGGCGGACCGGCTGGTAGTGGATAAATCATAATAGGCCTCGGGCCCTTAAGAAAGAAACAAGTAGGTGTCTTCAGTCTGGTAAAAGAGGTAATTTTGTACTATGATACACTTAATCAAAGAGGACGAGTGTGTCATTCCCGTTAGGCACATGCTCTGAAGTGGCTCACACCCGCTTCTTCGTTGGACACCTCTGACACCTGTACGCTAACCAGCCACCCTCCAAGCTCTCTCACCAGTCAGTACCGACATCGGCCGAGCTCATTCATCATGGTCATACCTCCTCCCAAATCCGAAACCCAGGCCCCGTGACGTCTAAACGGAAGACCGCAAGCTTCGAATGCCGCCTTTCGAGCCGGCGCCGGAAGTACTTTCATTCACTCGTCGGCGACCAATGCCGACGGTGCACTGACCCTCATAAACCCCAGCCATCCTCAGACACAGACGAGCTCGACATCACCTCTCCTAAGGGAATCTTCCTCTCAGAGCACAATGAATCGTTCAGCACACACTTCTGGCACGTCAGGGGGCAAAAACCCGGCGTTCATCCTTCAACCTTTCCCGAGTCGTCGCTCCGTGGTGTACGGTACCAAAGGAGTCGTCGCCTGCTCACAACCTCTTGCAGCCGAAGCGGGATTGGAGATTTTACGAAAGGGTGGTAATGCTGGTGAGTAGAATCAATTCCTATAAACTATCCTATACAGAGTGATGTCATAGTGGATCTTCCTCCGGATCCATAGCCGACGCTGCTGTTGCCGTCTCCGCTGCGCTTAACAGTCAGTACGGTTCTTGCCATTTCACAGCGGAAAGTCTTAGCTGAATCGCTCTTATCTAGTAACTGAACCAAGCTGCTGCGGGATTGGAGGGTAAGAATGCAGGGGATATGACCAACGAAAGCTGACGACACTCGCCTCTGATACCCAGAGACGCTTTCTGTTTGTTCTACGACGCCCAGTCCAAGAAGATTACGGCTCTCAATGGGTCTGGGAGGGCACCTCAAGCTCTCACTATCGACCACGTTCGCGCGCAAGGCATCAACGGGACATCCATCCCGTTGACAAATCTCAACTCCGTTACTGTGCCTGGTGCCGCAGCTGCTTGGTTTGATACCGTAGAGAAGTTGGGTTCTGGGAAAGTATCTCTCAAGGAGGTTTTAGAGCCTGCCATCCGGTTGGCTGAAGAAGGGTAAGTCACTTTGCAAGAGGAAGTTCGCTAACCATTCTAACCGATCCCGTTTCTCTCAAAAGGGTACCTGTTTCTGAAATTAACAGTCACGCTGTGAGGCGAACTAGCCCTTCTTTGAGAAGTACAAGCACGATAACATAACCCCAAACCACAGTGGCAACGATCCGAGGACCTCATTCGTAATGCTTCCCCCGACAGCCACTCAATGCTCCTAGATGGTCGAGCTCCTCGTCCAGGAGAAATCATGCGATTCCCGGACCTGGCGGAAACGTTCAAGCTCCTCGCTTCGGAGGGCAAATACGGGTTCTACAAAGGCCGAGTGGCTGAAGCCATTGTCGAACTGGTTAAGAGCGGTGGAGGTGTGATGGAGCTCGCCGACTTGGCGAACCATCAGAGTACCTTTGTCGATCCAATTTCCTACACCTATCAAAAGGGAGATGTTACTATTTGGGAGGTACAGTCACTCCGTTTGATTTTCCCGCGCGAGGTGGGCTGGGTGTTGACAATCTTTTCCATATCGGGACGCTTAGTGTCCGCCAAACGGGCAAGGTATCACGGCTCTCATGGCTCTTGGAATTCTTGACGCTCTCCAGGCCGAAGGAAAGATTAAACCGTTAGAATCGATGGAGCACAACTCCGTGGAGTACCTTCATGTACTCGTCGAGAGCCTCAGGTGCGACGTGAAGTCTGGGCGAAACTGTAAATATCAGGGCAAGCTAACGCTATAGGTCAACTATTCGATATATTTAGGATCGCTTTCGCAGGCAAGTATGCCCCCCCTTTTTTTCTTTTTTTTTTTTTTTTTTTAATCTGAAGCTGTTTATCATTCCTTGGTCTGATTTCCTTCGTCCTGTAGACACACGTTACTACGTTACCGATCCAGAAGTCGACCATGTTCCTGTCAAGGAACTTCTAAGCAAGGTATCCATAACCTTCATGATCTATTCCCTGGAAAGGGTGTAATTGACCCCGGTAATTAATAGCAATACCTAGCGAAACGAGCTCAGCTGTTCGATCCTTCCAGGGCAAACCTCGAAATCCACCACGTAAGGCCTCATTCTCAAACAGTGACTAGTGATTCGTATTTTAATCTAATTTTTTCCTCTTAGGGATACCCAGCTCAATCCTCTGACACGGTCTACTTCTGTGCAACGGATGTGGACGGTAACGCCGTAGGTCTTCATCTCTGCCTCCCCGGAGTAATCCCTAAAGGCCGACTCCATCTATCCGGCTCACAGTGCAGCTTCATTCAAAGTAACTACGCTGGGTTCGGAACCGGGGGTAAGATCCTCGTATACACAGAGAAATCGACTTCGATTGAGCTATCTTTATCTTTGTCTTAGCAATTCCGAAGGGGTGTGGTTTCACTTTGCAAAACCGAGGAACAGGGTTCTCTCTTGACCCCGGTCATCCGAATGCTCTGAAGCCCGGTAAACGACCGTATCATACAATTAGTAAGTATTAACCTCCCATCCCTTCTGCTCTGTCAATGCTGAGTAGGGATCTGTTGTCTCTAATTAGTTCCGGCAATGGCAACCAGAGGGGATGAACTGTTCCTCACGTACGGCGTCATGGGAGGGTTCATGCAACCTCAAGGGCATGTCCAAGTGCTCTTGAACATCCTACGTGGCTATACCGTCCAAGCTGCTCTCGATGCACCAAGGTTCTGTATTTCTGCTGGGTTGCCGGACAGCGAGGTGCCAAAGGGAGAAGCAATGAAAGCCGGTGATATCAATGCCGAGGTGTACTTCGAGGAAGGAATTGACGAAGAGGTTGTTAGAACGTTGAAAGGTGCGCGGTGTTTTTGCGTTTGGTGGGGTCCTGGCTGATGACGGCTCCGAATGCAATAGACATGGGCCATGATGCCCGGATAGCGGCCGGCTTCCAAAGGGCTATAATGGGCCGTGGTCAGGTCATCCAAAAAGTTGCCGTTGATGCCCGCTCAGCCCGCACGGTATGGGCGGCTGGAAGTGATCCGAGGGCTGACGGTCATGCCGTCGCTCAAATCTAATGAAATGGCAATACGAGCATGTGTTCGTGTACATTACCGACTCCCGCCGCAGTACAGATTGTCCAACGGATGCTATAGCTCGTTTTATGAAGGATGTACACCATTCGTATCCCAATCCGTGTAGCGTAATGTTACTCTGATTCATTGAAGAACAGTCATGATAGGGACGAGGTAAGCACGCTCGAAGGTCGTGGGGTGTGAGGTGTCAAAGAAATGGGTGAGGCAACAGGAAAATCTGGGGCATGCAAAGGCGGCAATCGTAAATCGAGGTCGTTCATACTAGTAGCTACTTCGACTGTAAGTATGTACTCGCGTACCGTTTCATCGTTCGTCAATGGTAGCTAGTTGACGAAGGGTACAATCTCAAGGCCACTTAACGCCGAATTCTCCGAAAAGTGCGTGTCGGCGCCAAACCCAGTCAAACCTTAGCCAGACACAGGGACCGAGGCCGTTCCAGCACTTGGCGCAGCGAGTTTGGCCATTTTAGTACAAGGAGGAATTTATTGAAGGATCTATTGCCGCGTTATGAGATTGGTTTTGGCAACAGAAAGGACCACCCTTTCGTTCGTTACGCTTCCTCGACTGAACTGCCGTCGTTCAAGGCTGCAGGTCCGGAAGGTTTAGTACCCGATGCTCGGGTTGGAGCAACCATCCTTTCTGGCGGTGCACCATGAGGAGCTCTAGACACCTCGAAGGGCGGACCCTGTCAACGTTTCCTCTCCGCTGCATAGAGCCCCCGCCCCTGTCTTTCCGGAGCTACATCCTTAACATTAGCCTTGGACAAGGGTACATGGAAATAGTTGCCGCGCCACGCTGCACTCATCACAGGGCATCAATTCCGACGACGGTGACCTCGGCAACGGATCAGTGGCACCCAGATCGGCAAGCACGCGCATACAAGTACCTCCTCTCAACGTGAGCTGACAGCGCATTCTCCCCCTCAAGTCTTCGGGTCTCGTCTCCTGCTATCCGATAAAAACTTTCGTACCCGAGGCCCCGACAAAACTCCTGATCCTACCTATAAACTCGGCCACATTCCTCTTTTATGTCATTGTGTGTCGATTGCGGCAAGACTCTTGCGGTGAGTTCCCAGTTTTCTCCAATCACGCTCATAGTTGCTAATCTAAAATTATCTGTAGAGTCCAGTCGGGCTTCGCCGACATATCAATTCACAGTGAGAAGGCTCCTTCCCCGCTTGGTAGATTATGCTCATGACCTCACTTGCTCACCCAGACACCAACGTAATGAATGGCATGCATGCGAATGCGGCAAGCAGTTTCTGGACCCAGCAGCACGTTCAAGATGTCGCGCTGGTCATTCAAAATCGTTTGGCTGTCCTCTACAAGGGTGCGGTTATCGGTACGTCGGAGCAGCGACCGTCGTTGGAGCACGTCCTTACCGTCCGCTCGTAGGAGTAGTCGCAAGGACTGTGTCAAGCAGCATATACGACGTCGACATCGGAATTTTCTGGACCCCCAGGTCTTGACACTCCAACAGAGCGTGGGCACGACAAGGCATGCATCGAGTGATGATGGGCTTGGACTCGAACTCACTCCTCCACAAGCCATAATGCTCACCACTCCTTCTATCCTTCAGCCACAGCCTTGCTCGTGGCAATCCCAGTGGCCTTTCTATTATCCCGGGATGTTGCCAGGGCCATGGGCTTATTCCGGGTAGCTGAAATGATATGATATGCCCTCAACATTCGCATTTGGCCCGCCCGACCCATCGCATATTGTCTTATGTTACATTGCTATGCTTCAGCGATATGGGCTCCCGTGAAGGGCGACGGAACGTTTCTCCTCGTTGCATGTATTTCGTAGTTAATGCATAATTGTCTATTTCGCTGTATTGTCGTGATCGAGCTGAACAAACGGGCTGCTCAGAAACGCAAACCCAGATATATTTTTTGGTGTTCTACTCCGCTTGCTAGCCTTGTGTACTTGCAATCCTCTCCGGCTCCCGTCGGTCCTGGATTCCCCACCGTACATGCTCCAACTCGACTACTCCTTTCCCTTTCTGCCTCAAGCGTCTCGCATCATTGATATAGAGTATTGCGGAGCTTGCGGCGGCTGATGTGAGTGTAGCCACGGCCTCCGCTCACTGAGCTGGGGATTTTCTGGACGTCGTCATCCTGACTGAACCCTCCATTCCTTGACCGCACCTAATCCTCTCATTCACTTTTAATAGCACATCTAGTAGTCATCTACCCTCAGCAAACTCCTCATTTCTCTCTTGGTACCCTGCGTCCGGTGAAGACAGACCGTCCTGCCCGTACATCGACTATCCACCACGGTCTCTCATCGTAGAGGGTATCGGTTCCTTCTGGCCGCCTCCTCGTATAGCGGCCAGCTAGCACAGCTGCTGTCCTCACTCACAGGTGGCCCCCCTGCCAGGATTTCTTATCCATTTGTGCTTCCACCTAGCGCCAGTCCTCTCAGCAACACAACGGTGGCCGACTGACCCCCAATGCTTACAGCACCAACCGCCGCGACGAGCAAGGTCCTATTAGTCTGATATATTTGTGGCTAGATACTGCTTAACCTTGCTCGAAACCGTAGTGCGAGCACACCCTCGCTACCAGTGACAACGGTGCCCGCCCTCCTGCATCGCAATGCCGACTATGATTCCCCCACCATTCCACGGCAGTCACACACCACAATATTTCTTCTGACCTTTATCTGGGAAAAGCGTTCACCAGAACAAGCTTCTTCAGGACCATTCGAGCATAGGATTTCTGTTCGAACGATCCGAGGCCCAGCAGGATGTTGGGAGGTCCAATCACAAGAAGATCGGGATATCTCTCATATTAACTGATACTAATCAAAAGTAGCAGCACGTCTACTATTTTGGTCAGTACATGGCTGGCTTGGTGTGTGTGGGCGATAGGCGAAAATGTGTGTCTATTCTAAATCCAACTGATACAGGTCGCTACTTTGAACAGTCGAAAATCGTGCGTACTGCGCTCATAAAGACAGATTCAATGATCTTTGGCTACAAGTAAGTGATAGTAGCACCGTTCTCGCGTCACTAGACATTGAAATTCGCTCGATGCATAAACAGGGACCAAGCGTACCTTTGCAGCCGCCTGCTCCATCCATAGACCCCCGACTGGTATCATGAGCTGATCTGCTAAAGATACCGTCGCACGCTTGAAATGTGTTGCGGTCCTTGAGATGCACCTGGTGCTTGGGAATCGCATAGGGTGAGGGGTACTGAAGAACGACCTGTACTAGAAGAGGTTGCATGCGTGTGGCCGCAGTCGGCTTTAATGAGAGGATTCTGCTTCATTTTACTGGTCGGTGAGCTACGACATAGTCTATGCCCTGACTCTCTAGTTGTCTACGGTCGCCTTCGTTGGCAGTGCTCGCGTTCGCTGCCAAATGCCCGAGATTAACTATCTAGGCTCCGTAATGCGTTATAAAGAGGTCTAACAAATCACACCTTTATTGAATAGCTGTAGTGAGCCTTCAGTATTTCTCGAGCTTGCGCGTCGAGTGCAAAGGAGCTGTAGGTTGGACTTTCTCGGTCCTAGATTGCAGTTAACGAGTGGAGACGGAAGGATCAGTAATTATCCTGAAAGACATGGGTTAAAGAGGGCATTATACCATTGAAATGTTGGCGGTTGGGATTGAAAGGATCGCGGGCGAAGGCCTTCACGCCGATGGGCGAAACTCTGGTCGATCACTCGCTGCGAGCCCAGTCTAATGAGATCAGAAGCACATGCTGATTTGACTTATTATGACTGTAGGAGGAGCCATAATGTACGATGAGGTCTGTAGAATCAACGAAGCTTTAGGCAAGGAGGGAGAGAACCCACCGTCTCATGGCAATGACTTGTCCAACACAAGACACGGGCACCAACCAAGGCCATAAGAGCACATTGTAATAGCGTTGATGAGAGGAGAATGGCTGTCGATGGAGGGGAGTTGGTGGTGTGGTGCGGGTCAGGACAAACCATCCTGACGTGAGAGGTTGGACAACTACGCTCGGAAAATCCCTCCAACCCAGCGCGCCCTTTGTGCAAAATGGTGAATCGAGGCTCGCTGAACAGTCCTCCCGATCAGACCTATCGTTCTCTAGACACATTGCTCCTCTACGCCGCTGCTGTCGTCCCAACGAACCCGACGTCCTCCTCAGAGGACCCAATATGTTTCAAGTCTCTGGCAGAATCTGTATCTAAAAGGTCTGCTATTGTCGTGAATATGGGGTTTACTAGGCGAGAGTGCACGTACGTCTTCTCGAGAACAATGTCCTCTAACTTCAGGGCGTGCGAACCTGCGCGGGTCACGATTCCGTACAGGTTTTTCAGACTCGCCATTCGATTGGATCTTTCTTCGAGCCACGTTTCTCTGTGCTATGATACTCCGTACCTTCCGAAGTCTACATATAAGTCGCTAGGGTCACCATCACAGCTCTCCACCGATCAAGTCTGTTGACTCGTTCCGTCAGTTTCGGAACCCCGACTCTCTACCTTCATACAATAGCTCATACTGCCTATCATGTAGGCAGACTTTGTTAGGCTATTAGAGCTTCATGATCTATGGGGCTATTGGGGCTGGGAACTCTGAGGAAGACGGGTGGTCAAGGTAAGATACAGCAGAAAGGATTTGATGAATGGTTGTAGTGGTTTGTGTCCACTAGGAAGTCGCTTGGGTGCTACACACACATGTTACGTGCGCCGTAAGTGGACTTTCGACCTTGGAATGTGCGAGATGGTGACGCCTCACGTGACTAGAGCTGTTTGTCAAGCCCAACCGTGGGAGGCGAAACCTAATCCAATCCACCCCCCCAGATCCGTTCGAAACTCCGCTCGAAATTCCGAACTCCGACGTGTTTGTCAGCATGAGACGCCGAAAGCGACCGACGGTTTGGTCTTTGACTGCCGAGTTTGTTTGCTGTGTGAAATTTCTTCCCTGTTCCCTTCTTTTGCACATTCCTCACTTAACTCTTATAATGGAACCTCTCCGAGAATCTAATCGAACTAATATTACAATCTATACCCCTCATCCTACATTCCCTTGCACTGCGTGCCATCAACAAAAACCCATGAACAGGCTACTTCTCTGTACATTCTGTATTCAGTATACCTCTTATCTCAACGGTGGCGGCTAAGGGACTTTGGAGAAAGGTTGTGCCAGGAGACTGAACGATACTTGGGGCTCAGCGACCAGAGGTTGCGCAAGCATAATGAGACTCCAAACCCTACCGAAGAACCCGAGTTCTCCCTGCCAATGATGGGTAGAGCTTGGCCATACTTGATAAGAGGCTCCCGCATTCGGATACGATGTTTTTGGCGCCTACGGCCTTCCGGTGGATGAAGCCCGAAGGCTTCCCGGACTATCTCCCGGCCCCGAAGGCTGTGCTGGAACACGCGGCGATGAAAATGTCATTAAAAGACGAACACCCAGCGAAGAATCTGCCTTCAGCGAGTTTTCGTGCTATGGAAGCTCTCAAGCAAGCCGCCGAGTTATGTGCAGCCGAATTTCTCGAGGCCTTTCAGCGGGTCGACGGAGCGCTAGGTACAGAGTAAGAGCAGTCTGCATACCGTTTTGGTTGTGTGCATGTATTGAATCTTCGTGTCAGGCCAAAAAGCGAGTTTCACAGTATTGACGCCTTCGTCAATCGTCTCGACAGCTTCAAACTCTCTTTCGATAGCTTGGTCCGCAAGGCTGAGGTCAAAACCATTCGTCAGCGAAACGCCCTCCTCCCTGTTCAAAAGCTTTCAGAGGAGCTGCTCCGTCTGATATTCCATAACATTCTCCTTCCCTCGGCTGCTCGAAGACGGCGCCATTACGTGCGAAGGATTTCGGCGTTGCGAGCGGTATCGTCGGTGTGGCGAGAGCTAATCGACCGGACACCTTTATTTTGGACCCACATATCATCCAAGGACCACCCGGGCTTCATATCAGACGCACTTGAAAAGTCCCTCAATCTTCCTCTGCACTTGAAATACACGGCGCTCTCCCCTTCCGAAAGCGAATCGGCGTTCTTCGACAAAGCATCGGCTCACCAAACCCGTTGGAAATCTGTGGCGATGCATGAGCCAAGTGCGGAGCTTCTTCAAACTTACTTCCACGCGCCAAATCCTTTCATTACGGCGCTGATCTTGTCCACGGACACCGGTTACGGTTCAGGGGAAGCGGGCCTTGACAAGCTCTTGGGAGGGGAGGTGGCGAATTTGGAGCAATTGCGAGCCGTTCGGTGGGAGGATATAGTGTGGAGTGAGGCGCACTTGACACAACTCCGAATCTTAGAGATCGAGGATTACCAAATGCTTGGCATGGGGGTAATGTTCACCATCCTCGCCGAAAATCCCAGCCTCGAGATCCTCCGACTTCGCTCAATTCAGTTCGCTCGATACACGCCTCCCTTCCCGGCGGCTCCTCAGATCAACATGGGGCACTTACTGGAACTGGAGTTGGTGGGGTTTGAGCAAGAGTTGGAGAACGGGACGGAAGGACCCGGGACCGGAGGGGGAGATGTGGCTGTCGCTCATATCCTTCAGCGTATTCGAATTCCCGCATGCCACAGGTTTGAGATACAGGTGTTATTCCGAAATGGGTCGGGCATCAGTCCAGAGGAGCTCGTCCACTTGATACCCCATCCAATGCAAGTCGTCTCTCGTGGACGTCCAGTGTCGCATCCAAGGAATGCTATTATGAACGCATATTTTGAAGAGGGAAAGCTTCAAATTAAAGCCTTCAGAGATCCTCGCTCCAGGCCCAGCTTTACCATCAATCTAATAGACCTTCCAAATACCATTGCAAGGAAATGGTTAACCGAGCAGATGGGGGAAGAATCCGGGCAAACCTTGGACCTTCGGCTACGTTTCGACTATTCCGAAGGTGAACTATCACTCGACGACATCGCGTCTTTCCAACGTTGGGAGTCAGTGACCTGCCTGGATATCATTGGTCGTCCTCGCCCTCCATATGGCCCCACTCGAGAGTTCCTCTGGCACCTTTCGACACCATTCGTCGCGGAGAATGGTGCAAAAATTATGCCTTTTCCCAGAATGAAAACCTTACGGCTTCTCGACTTTCCCTTCAAAGGAAAGGATCTCGTCGACTCGATTACACTGCGGTTCCATTCGGATACGCCTGCTCCGGAAGAGCTCAAGATTATCCTGGGAGATGGTCCAGGCGGGCGCCCAGAGTCGTATATCGACTCTATGAAATCCATCGGAGGTGTCAAGGATGTGGGATTCTATGATGACATAGAACTGGACGAAACGTATTCAGTGTCTTCTGGATCGGATTGGCCACCGCACGAAGATTCCTCCGATAAAGACTACGTCGCGTAACTCGGTTACGCGTAGGGGTAGACTGTGACCACCCAGAGACGCGAAGCTGGGGATGGGGAGGGGAAAGGGGGTATTCAGAGTAAAATCAATCATACTGGTTGATACTATTCCTAGATAGCCTATCGATGACGTGCGAGAAACCTTCAGAGATATGGGCGGTGAATTGATGCATGCAGGTCTCGTAACAGGATGTCCGGGGAGGTAGTAAGGTAGGTAGGTACATCCGTGGGACCTAGTGAAACATTGGGTGGTTCTTTACCAGTGCTTCGCGTTCCGGAGGACTTGGAAGACAGGAAAGATTACTCTAGAGTGGCAGGCATGGGTTGTCCGTGTTTGCTGGGTTGTGCACCACACGACCAAATGAGATGGATTAAAATCGCCGCCCCCTCTTTGGGGAGTATATGTGGGGCTCATAGGCCTTCTGAGTAACATAACTCTCGTTTGAGCAACAGAGACCCCCAGTGTGGAGGCGTCGGCTTACTGAGTCATTTCCCAGAGATGCGAGTTCGAGCCTACCTTCAGGAGCGATATTCGGGGAGAGATCAAGGTACGTCTGGTGATCCGCCGACTCACAGGGTAGGAATTTCCAAAGGCGGCCAACTCCGGAGTGAAGTACTGGCGCCAGGATTTGACCACAAACACTTGGAACAGGCTCCCCCCCTCCCAACGTGCTTCGAGTGGGCTTTCCTTTTCCCTCTCTTCATCCTGTCTCGGAGAGCCTCCTCGCAAGATCCATCGCGTACCTTCTGCCTTCGTACTCCGACAAGCGCCCTCCCCAGCCCGAACCTAAATCTATTTCTCGAATGAGTGTTTCAGTGTGCCATCAGTGCGGCAAGACTCTCGCTGTCAGTGGTCTCGTCTTCTCATTTGTGCTCTAGTTGCTAATGTTATGTTGTACGACCATCACAGAGTCCTGCTGGTCTTCGTCGGCATATAAATTCACAGTGGGGCGACGTGACTTTGCCCGTCTGTAAGCCACGAGCTGATATTTCTTGCCTCACCTCAGACACCAGCAAAATAAATACCACAAATGCGAATGCGGGAGGCAATTTTTGGATCCAGCAGGACGCTCGCGCTGCCGTGCTGGTCACTCAAGATCGTTTGGTTGCCTAGCTCCGGATTGCGGCTACAGGTACGTCGGCGACACTGACTAGCACACAGCACATCTGACAGCCGGCCGAAGGAGTAATCGAAAGGATGCTGTCAAGCAACACATCCGACGTCGGCACCCAGGTCTAACGGAATATCAAGTTGTGACGCTCCCGCCCAGATTGGGATTGGCGGGACGCCCATCAAGCGACGAACCTGGACCAAGTTCCAGTCCTCCGCCAGGCCCAGTAGCCACGACGCAATCTACGCCTCGACCTCATCTGAATGTCGCCAAGATGTGGTCATCCCAGCCAGCCTTCTACAATGCAGTTGCGCCCTCTCAGCTCTGGAACTTCTATAATCAACCGGGTGGGGATGATCTGCTCCCTGTATTTGCATCTGGTCCACCATTCCTCCACATTGGTTCCATTCCTCATGGCTCGCACTCGAGACAACCACAATCCATGGCTAATGTGAATTTTCCCTAGTTCGTCTATCCTCTGTACTAGCGCTATTATTTACTATTTTAATGCACTAATGTAAGAAAAACGATGCCGAATGGTGAGCCCAGATCCGTTGAAACTGGGACTTGTTTGCGTTTCGACCGTCACGACTCACCAAACGTACCAGTATCTTTCCACCGCCACCCTAGAGATCCAACACCAGTCTATCACAACTTGAACCGATGCCTCTCACCCAAGCACTATCCAAGCACCAGTATCTTTCAGTCAAAGTCTTAGGTTTTTGAGGAATAAGGTGAGCCTAGCCCAAAACCTTCGCTCTCCAAACGGAATGAACATTCCACCCGTCATCATTCTGACTGACGTGTCACCCTGGTCTGATTCTCCTAGTTCTATGTGCTACTGTTCCTGCCATCGAGCCGACCACTAACTATCTTCTTCACAGAGTTGATCACCCAGCCGGAACTCATGGCTGATTTCGAAGCTCAGACCGACCACGCCGCATGATGCCTGTCCATCGTTTCCCCCGAGAGTTTCCTTCAATCCCTTTCGCCCTTCGCCCTAGTTTCAGGAATACGGGACTACAACTCGATCGCAGATTTTGGTGAATCAAAACGCCCTCGATTGCGACTGCTCCACCGCCACACCTTTCGCCTCAGTCTTCCTCGCAACATCCACAGATCGCATTGCCCTCGACAACGCTAGTCTACGGGACTGCGAGGCCCTGGTCACCTTATGCTCTTCTCCGAAGGTAACAGACGGTCCTAGTCTCGGATCTAGAGCGCCCATTCACAGTCTGCTTGGATGACAGGAAACGCAGTTGTACACCGCCGGCCGGGTCGACGACAAATGCTTGGATTCCTCAGTCAAGAACAGGCTTCCATCCACAAAATCTACCGGAGATGCATATACAAGATGCCCTGTTTCGGATGAAGGCCCAGTACGACGAGGCCTGCTCAAGGCATCCACGACAAATTCGGGGTACTAGTATTCCCGTCAGCCGACACACTCGATGTCACGATTGCATCACTCTCAAAGACCACCGCGCTGCCTTAAAATTTGCTCCTACAGTGAATTTTGAGCGCATATCATCACTTACGTCCGCTCAGTGCCGTCTCGAATCAGGTCACGGATTCTAAACGTAACTGATTCATGATTTTGGGTTGGACAGTCACGAGCGACGTGTACCGCACTCCCAATCCTATATGTTACGAACCGTACCAGTACGTTTATGCAGTCTCACTGTATCTTGCACCAAATACTAATCGACATCTTCCCTTACGAACATAGACGGACCATCGCAGACTCCCAACTTCGCCCGACCATCCTTGACGACGACCCACTACCCCCGCCCACAGAATCCTTCATTCCACAGTGACTTCTGCTTCCTAGCTTGATTTTTGTCTTGTGACCTTTGAGACGCAGGGCTGAGACTCTTGAGTTTGAGCCGGATAACGTGACATACTGACAGAACAAAGATTGGTGGTTGGAGCCACGCTTCCACGCGGATGAGGGACCATTTCGAGGATATACTATCAGTATTCACATTGGATGATTTGTAATTGAAGGCGAATACATAATACGGGGTGATCTTAGGTGCTCGGCTTCACATCATCTCCCTTCTCGTTGACGGAGCAGTTGACGATCGAACTGGGCCTCATCCGTCTTGCTCCTGGACGCACATTTGAGCCTGAACATGTAAATAGTACATAGTGTTAACACTCTGTCCGTGGGTCACGCAATATTGGTGTCAGGGGTGAGATTGAACGCGATGCAGAGCATACTGACAAGTTATCATTCCGACGGGGGTGATGACGCCCATCCCCGGATTAGCGGCCAAAGGTAGAGACGCTAGTTTGTCTTGCTCTGGAATTTGAGCTGTGGTGGCATCTGGCTTATCGATTTCCGGGTCGGCAGTTGGTATTGAAACTCGTGGATGTGACTGGTTTTGGCTCCTGGCGACGACGTCTGGAGATCAGACACCATACGCTGCAGCATATATAGCGCGATGTTCTTGGGCAGTTGGCGTTGCTTGAATTGCGCTGTTCGATGTGCTGGGTGAGGATGGTGTAATTAGCGACTTCAGTAGCTACGGAGTGAATTGAGGCGGATTTACCTTGCCCGCCCTTATTCAACCGGCATTGAGCTCAGATTATCCGGTTATCTCTTTCTGCTCAGCATGGGGAGCGATATTGAGCGGAGAGAGTTGATGGTGCACCGTAGTCCAAGACGATACGGTCCTAACGTGAGAGGGGGACAACGTGCTCGGAGAATCTCTCTGGCGGACCCTGCCTTCTACAAAGAAGAGCTCTGTAGGCCTGATAGTCAGGCAATTCTCTAATATATTTCACACTAGGGATCGTGACTCTCTTACCATGGCCATTCTAGCGAACACATTCAAAGGACTGATGCAGTCGGGCTCATCTCCAAGACCCTACGATCTCATGCCGAGTTCGAGTCGATGCCATGGGTTAGGCTCATTGCGTGTACGGGGTTTGGTGGGCGAAAGTGTGGTCTGTGTCTTCTCGAGAACAATGGCCTTTAGCTTCAGGGCGTGAGAACTTGCACGGTTCGCGTAACTCACCTACATTTGCAAGGTCCTCACGTAGCTCACCCGCAAGAGGCACAAAGGGCTTGGTTCTTTCGTACTTGTCTACTGTAAGGCTGTTGATCGAAATATGGCTATATCTCCTAATGCTTCGGCTTCCTCAACTTGACTGGGTCCTGCCCTGCGACCAACCCGTATGGGAAGGCCAAGCTAGTTGTCAAACGGTGTTCAGGAAAGCTCGACGGGAATCAAGAGATGGATTTTTTCGAGTCTATACAGAGCTGAGGAAGGGAAGATCTCAGGTTTCACGTGGGAAAGATAGTATGCGACGTCTCATGGACCTCAGGTAAGACCCTCTCCGTTCAATCAACTCTGTGTTGGCTTGCAACTCCACGTGATAAGATGAGAAACTCGCCACTGCCGATCAGAATAACAAGGGAAGTCGCTGATTCAGCTCGTCTCGTAGACGATCCAACCTAGCCGCCAAACTCGTCATATCGGTTTGACGGTCATGAGCATCACGCTCCAGCCAACCATTCAGGTCACCGAGATATCGAATTACTTCGCGTTGATGATCTAGTGCTATCTGCTGAGCTCTATCGTTGCGCTAGATGTGCCTGATGTCAGGGTCAGCGGTCGAACTTCCTAGTCTGGCCTACCCTTAGCAAGTCAAGCATTTCTCGTATGTCACCGACGTCCTTCAAGAGGAAGTTAGAAGAAGTCCATTAAATTGAGACTGGAAACTGACCACATGAGGTTGTTGGGGCTGCGGCACTGCCTGAACAACAATAGTCGGACCGTTAGGCAAGGAAACGGCCGGGGAAACAACCTGAAAGGGAGGAAGGCTATTGCGTCAGGCCCAAGACTCACAGTAATAGGGCCGGTTGCTGAAGGCTGCAGCAAAACTCCCGTATGGGGCACCTCTGAGTACCATGGCTCGCGGTGAGTATGGGGAGTTCCAGAAGCAGGCGGATCGACGTGAGATCGGGGAGGCTGAAAGCCCTGTGGCGACTGTGCCCGTGAGTGTGCAATTCCAGGACTGGAACTGGGACTAGGAGGTATTATGCCCTTTGAGACAAATCCGGCTTGCGGTTTCCGAGGTGTATGATCGGAAACCCCTTGATGTTGCTCCTGCCTAACAGGCGTGGGCGCTGGGATTGACATTGACAGTGTTGCAACAGGTGTGATGGGACCTCTGAAAGGGGTTATATGATGAGTGCTATCTACAGGCATCCGGCCGAGCGACCCGAGAGGTGGGACCCGAGGTTCACCAGGTTCTTGTCGCTCCGTGCGTTCCGATCCAGTGTCCGCTTCAGGTTCGTTATCCGACTGCAACACTTTGCTCCTTGAGTATTCCTGGGGCGTTAGATAGAGCTGAGGTATGTCATACTGCTGAAAATCGACATTCATAAGAGAGTGGGTGAGATGGTGAGAGGGAACAGCTTCCAGTCCCAATGGCGGATAGAATGGCTCGAAAGGTGAACGGCCCGCAGCTGCGGACCACGGCTTAAACACCCTTATATCATCATCCGTTACGGACCTCATGACCTCCCCGGGTGGAAGATTGAGCATTGTTACATCGGGAGGAAGCTCTGTTGTGACCTCACGGAATGCTGGCCTGACCACCGTCTTTCCTTTCTTCTTTGATGTTGTCTCGCGGGTTCCGCTCGCCGCAGGTATCGTAGTCTCGGGCGTCAGGGGTTTTGGAATGGAGGGAGGAGAAAGAGACGGCGAGAAGTTTAGAGGAGGTATGCTAGCTGCTTTTGCTCCAAATGCCGGTGGAGTCGTGGCGGAGGACCGCATTCTGACCATAATTTCTGGGTCTTCAGAATCGACCTTGTTCACGGAAGCAGATCCTATCAGAGCACTTGAACGAGTTGGCTGTTCATGTCGTTGGCTGTTGGTCAGAGAGGGGCCATCATGGGACGACTCCGGGTTGCCTGCTTTGACCATCAGTGTGCAGCTCAGCCACGAGGAAGCCCTAAAAACGTACTGGTGGGCTGAACTTCATCAGGCTTGGCAGCCACTGTACGATAGTAATAAGCGAGGCTGTACTGAGGCTGGCAATTGCGGGTCTCGATCAGTGAGGAATGAGAGCGCGACATCACGATATATGGGCACTCACCGACCCAATTGGGATACCACTGCCCAGTGAATTGGGAGCTTGAAAACGAGTTGGAAGTAACATTTCGATTGGGATATTTTCGTATCGGGTCCGCCATAAACCGGGAACCTCCGGGCTCATCCCTGATGAGACAGGCCTGGCCCTATCAGTTTTGCTCTGCTTCTGGACCGCTGACAACTGTGATAACTCTTGCTGTAGCATATCCAAAGTGTAGGGCAGCATCATATCGCTTGTGTTCTCCCATGCGTGCCGATGAAGGAAGTCCATTGTGGATAAGCGCGACGCCGGACGACCTGGAGTGTGGTTGGCGACAAGGATATGGGATCGGAATCGATCTCTGGACAAGTGAGAATATCACCGAGAATGCCGGGCCTTCCTTAAGGTCCATATTATAGAGCGCTAGAGTCATCACAGCATTTGGATGGCCTTAAACGACTCGATATCTCAACTCTGTGGTCAATTAAGACCAGCTAGGGGGTCCACAGGGACACTACTGGAGTTTAGCCGCACAGGTTCCGATGTTTGTCAGATGGCAGAAAGGCAGGCTGTCACAACGCCCGTCACTCGTGAGTTGTCACATGTCACACGCCTTGCAGGCAAACTCGGTCATCCTTTCCATGGGGTTCCGCAAACTTGTTATCGAGCTCGTATATCCCTTTCTCATCTCCGTATCACGCTCGGAGGTCATTCACTTCAGCACGTCTTCCTATTCCGGGGGTTGTCTCCACCGCATCCTGATGTTAATATATCAAAGGGGTGGGGTCACGCTTAGAGTTTGAATACCTAGAAACCTCCGGATAGGCTAGTGGCAATCAATCTACTTAAGAGGCGTCTGAGAGTGAACATATCAAACAAGCATCAGGGGGACGGATTGAGCGCGTCTCAGGAGTTAGCTTAATGCGAGCCAGATGCAAAACTGTGGCAGATGTATCACCCCTTATAATAAGAGCGACTACTCTGTTGGGGAATGGGTAAAATTCTGTTCCTGTTGTAGACGAGCAACTGGGGCTCGGTTACGCTATTGGGAGGCATGGGTTCTCACGCCCTGAAGTTAGAGGTGGTTGTTCTCTAGAAGGTCAAGGCGTTCACCAGGCAAACTCCACCTGAGTAACTTTGCAACTTCACATCAATCGTGCACGCTCATGGCACCAACATGGGTGCATTGACAGGAATCCAGGGTACCTGGGAGGCAAGTCTCTTCGCTGTCACAACAATCGCTTAGATGGGTGCGCCTCTCAATGTGGAACAGTCCATTTTGATCCTAGAATGAGTAATATATGAATAAGCGCTGTGTCTATCGGGGGTCTCATGGTTAGGCGTATTTTCCGGCAGTATGGGTTAACACCGTCTCATCTTGGACTGGACTGCACCACCAACCGTCCCTCCTGATCAACTGGCGTTTCCTCACTTCCTTAAGTCTACCTAGTCTATCGTTACATTTTAGATCCCGATAGATTAAGCTTTTCAAGTATTTGCAAGCCGGAGGTGAGTCGAGTCTCCAGCTTGCTTACCCCACCACAATCACACTTCCTCTATCCTGCAGTGGGACTAACTAGGCTCACGCTACACATTATCAGCATCGCTATCACACAATCTAGATCAGCCTGCACATTTTCTAGCCAATACAGGCCATTGCAGTCTGAAGGACTGATTTGCCCTCGTTCGTTTCAATTGTAACCGCAAGATCAAGGCATCAACAAACGAGCTCTCTTTCCCGCTAAACAGCTCTAAACAATAGATGAACTACGTCTCATTCTACTTCCAGCCGTCACGTTGACATCGTCACCGCCTTTTGGACGACAATACCATGCCACTCACATTCGCCTCGCTCAATCTCCCTCTTTATTTCGAAGCTTGTGCTTTGACTAGAATCTAGCTTTCAATCGAAAATCGCTACTTAGCTGCGATCTGGCCTCCCTGCGGGGGAACACATATGCCGACGGAAGTCGTACTGCAGGGAGTCGATAGACTACATAGGGTCCCCGGCACGAACAGTTTGATGGAAGTCAAAATTTATTTGTAAGACAAATATCGCCGAGACGCGCTAGATTGGAACGATCTGCTTGGTTGTGAACGGCAGGGTGACGAAACAGAGTTGCAGATCAACTCTCCCACGGCCTTTTCCGCTTCCGCATCTACGTCCCACGGTTGGTATGGCCATATGGAAGAACAAACCCAACTGTCAGATATACCACTAGCTACTATCCCGAATTTTCTTTAGTGTCGAGTAACTGAAGAGAGGCGTACTTATTGTACCTATACGCAGCAATTATTTAGTATCTATGATGATAACCCTCACGGTCGACTCGAGTCACCCGACATTGCGTTTCGGCTAGGTCTCTAAGTAACCTCTTCACACCAAATCCTGTTCACAAGTAACCTTTCGAAGATATCAGGACTATTCCTGACATTTGAATAGGTCTCACAGATGGCCCGTTGGCAGGTGGAGAGCGAAGGATAAGTCGCATAACAAACAGTCCGAACCGCGAGCAACTCTCTCTTCGTCTCAGGGGGTCGCTTCACGCTAACCTGAAGTAAAATTGTCGCATATATCCAACCCCACATAATTACGCTCTATTACTCTCTTGGGAAAATGGGAAAACTGCTGTCCCTGTGGTAGACCAGGAGCTTGGGCCGCTTTCACCGCTCGTGTCGCGAGTTCTCACGCCCTGAAGTTAAAGGTGGTTGTTCTCGAGAAGACTTTCGCCCCCACATCCCCATAAGTATACGCGGCTTTTGAACTCCATTTTAACTCTGAAACCACAAGAAGCACGCCTACGTACACTCACAAGAATTTGAATCATATCGTATCGCCTAGAGAGCTTGGGTCCTCGCTGAGAAAGTAGCTAAGTGGCGGAAGCATGCAATGACTGCAATTCTTATCGTGGAGTGTCCTGCTAGGGCTTATTTGGGTATGGATTGAGCTATGCTGGGTCTAACGCGATATACACAAAGGGTGCCAACACGGGGGGACTTTCCGCCTGTATTGTCCATGTCGCGGGTTAGGACCGTCGCGTCCTGGACTGCAGCAGACCGCCAGCCATCCCTCCCCGTCGAAATTATTTAATCCACTTCCAGCAGTTACAATGATCTAGACTTCTGTTCTCGATGCCAATCGATCGCGTTTTGCGGGAATTTGCGAGGTGGATGTGGTTCAAATGCCCTACCCGCGCCTCGAGCTGTCAGTCACGACCTTCTTGACCGGTAACTAAACCAATCCAACTCACAGTACGCGCTTGAGCATAGCTTGCAAATTCTTTAGACCACTATCCACGCAGCCCGACCGGTCAGCGTCCGCCGCGGTTCACGGTTCGTCGTATTCATTCGCCCCCACTGGTTTCAATCCCAACCGCGAGCTTTTAGTACCAACAAGCGGTAGCCTTGCTCGAACAGCATGAGGAGAGGTTAAATTACATTCAACTTCACTTCCAACCTCCCTAGACGTCGCTATTTCCTTCCACGCGCCGTCGCTGCAACCCCCTTCGCCGTGGCGCTCCATCACTCCCACCATCCGTCCTGCTAGCTCTTCGAGTAAGATTACGGGCTCACAAAAACAAACAGGCCTGGACTTGAGCCTCAGATAAATCGAGTAGGGAGGCTGGAAGCCTCGGGTTGTCGAGGTAAAAGAACGAGCACCTCGACCGTAACAGACCCGACCGTGCTAATCGTCCTGTTCCAGGTAGTCCTCCCGATTTTCAGCTGATACGGACTAGTAGCGATGGTTCCTGCTTGAAATGACCTCGTGTCCGCATGTCTTTCAAGACTGGTCTTCCTGCCGTCGTCGCAATGACGTCGCCCTCCAAGACATTGAAGGACTCCAACACATAATCACGATGGTCACGAGGGGCACGTTTAGAATACATCCCGTGGACATGTTCAGGAGGATGTTTAGGTGTGTATGAGCCGTTCATTACGGGCGAGGACGGTGGTTAAGAGCGGCAGCTAGTGTCATTACTGCATCATCTATCGGGCATAACATCAGTGAGCACTGATCATGAAAGCCACGATAAATACTTACGTGTATTGAGGAACCGTGTAACTAACTTCACAAACATTCGATTGATGTATTGCCCAATACTGTCCAACAGGAAACGGACGATCAGTTACTATTAGAATTCAGGAATTTGGTTCCGCACGGCACTTAGCGGTAGTAAATGAAAATGCATACCCACTGGTTCCGCAGCGCAGCTGTTATGTCCGGGGAGGTGCGTGCTCATTGAAGATCGAAGCGATGTTGGCATCAGCTAGATGGACCCCCGCGGTTGATGGCAATTGGTAAGGCTTCCCGAGGGTGCTGTTGCCTGGTGCTCGACTGCTCCTGAGGCCGGGCGCGACGGATTATTCGTGTCTAATGACTGCCGTGGCGGCGGGCTTGCTTTCCGTTCTGGCTGTGGTGGGCTGCGAGTCCGTTGTCAACGCGGCGGGCAATGTAGGATATCAGACGCGTCGTCGATGGCAGTGTCTTGGTGCATGCATCAAAGCTGAGAGGGGGATCACCCTCGCCTGGTAAAAGGAGGGCAATGAGCGTTTGAGACTCCGGGCTCTTGTTGTTGGTGACCCAGAGCATCTCAACGGAGGCCAGGAGGAATGATCGGCTGGAGAATCCGACGGTAGACGCTTGGATACAGTGTGGTGGAGGGCGGGTTGGGGATTGCGGAGGCTTTCTTAGAGTGTAGTCGGATGACGTTCGATCCATATGGGCCGGGAGGAAGAGTGGATGGACGCTGAGATGGTGGCCAATGATGGGCCAGCGGTGCAACTTGCAAGAACCATGTTCGGTTTCAAACGAGTGGGATCCTTTGAGCAGGAAAGGGCGGTGGTCGAATAGGCGGGTAGCGACCTGTGACTTGAAGGCAGGGGCGTAGGTAATGATCTGTAGAGCACGGAATATAGATGGGTCGGTCCAAATGGTGATGGAGAGGGATGTCCGTTAGATGGCATAAAAGCCTTGGGTCGAACTTACAACATCTCATTCTCCATCCAGAGCTTTGTGCGGGGAGATCGACGGGCTACCCATGGAAGAGGTAGAGGGAAGATATGAGGACGAGCTGCAAGATGTGTGGTACGGTGAAGGGATTGTTGCCAGTTAACAGAGGAAGGCGAGCGTACATAAGACAACAAATATCTCCAAAACATAGATCAGTCTGGGCTACCACGAAATCGGGCTCTCCAAGAATTGAATTTCATTACTAGGATATAATAGAATTGAACCTTTGCACATAGTAAAGGCAATAAAGAGTCCAAAGGGAAAGCTACATCGCTCCTTGCCGAGTCCATCCTACGCTGAAGGTGGAAGCAACTGCCCGGAAAGGTGGGCAAAATATAAACATCGGGACTCTAAGTGTATCATTTGAGTTATTCATACGCTGGCCAGGTCTGGGGTGGTGCCTCCATATAGTAGTACGTGGTCGATTGATACTGCCATAAGTTCGTGAAATCGGGTTGCGGCTGAACAATGGAAGGAGCGAGAGGTAATGAATCTGAAGAAGGAACGGGGTCAAGCCCAAACCCATCATCGCTTGATGAGCCGCTGGACGATCCCATCCTAGGCGGAAGCGTCAAGACTTGGTGCTCCGCCAGGTCTGGGTGTCGCCGTTTCACATGTTGCTTGACGCAGTCTTTGCGGCCGCTCCT
Organism: Tulasnella sp. UAMH 9824; assembly: GCA_019633595.1. Taxonomy (NCBI): domain Eukaryota; kingdom Fungi; phylum Basidiomycota; class Agaricomycetes; order Cantharellales; family Tulasnellaceae; genus Tulasnella; species Tulasnella sp. UAMH 9824. The sequence continues at coordinate 32,599 of WSUI01000251.1, forward strand.
ATCAGAACCGGGTTAGACGTACCGCAGGATGACCAGTAGCATCGACCTACCGATAACCGCAACTTTGAGCTGGGCACCCGAACGATCTTGAATGCCCTGCACGGCATCGAGAGCGTCCTGCTGGATCTAAAAACCGCTTCCCGCATTCGCATTCGTGGTATTCACTTTGTTCGTGTCTGAGGCGAGGAACGGTCAGGCTATTCGCTTCCGAACTGGTACAAAATCAGGCCGCTTACTGGGAGTTGATATGTCGACGAAGACCCGCGGGACTCTGCGGTCAGCGTAGGTCGCGGCATCAGTAAAAAGAGTATCGGCTACGAGGAAGAAAAGATACGAGCGAGACGACCCACAGCAAGCGTCTTTCCACATTGATGGCAGGATGACATAACCTGTGAAGTACACCAAGGTGTTGGTTGTGAAGAGGGCGCTTGTCGGAGTACGAAAAGTGGAGGGACGCGGTGGATTCTGCGAAGTGGTCTCCTAAGGTGAGAGGATGAAGGGGGAGGAAAAAACTCGGTCGAGCGCGTTTGGGAAGGCTCTTTTGGGAACCTTTGTAACCTAATCCTGACGCCACTAACTCGTTCTCTCGGTCACCGTCTTTGGAAACCCGTGCCTTGCGATCTGCATACCCCGTAACATTCTGGCGGACACTCCCACAAACCCTGTCGTAGATCGTGTCTAGACCGTCGGATGTTGTCTGCCTGTCAGGTTGGTTTGTAGGTATTGATGGAAGAAAGCTGATCGGACGCATCTTATTCGATGCTCTGTCGATTTATAATACTCTGAATTGGCTCGAATACTTGCCATGTAGCTACCTGTCTGGATCTAATGGTACACTTGCGAGAATCCCAACGTCGGAGCCCGTTGTGGTTTCTGACAAGCCACATCATTCGCCACGGAGGTTCGCCATTCCTCTCGCTATGATCGTATTCGCGACCCCGAGCCGGAGCACGTAACGGAAAGGCTGGTCGATGGGTATTCGATGCGGGTATTGCCAGCGTACCGTTCCGGGAAGCTGGTGCGAGACGCGTCTGAGACGGCTGGTTGAGAGTCACAGGTGCCGCTGAAGATACCGGAGCCTGGGAATTTTCTACGTCATAGCATCGGCGATCTCCCGAGCCACAAGTCGGCTCGGGCGAGTAGGCAGAGCGGCCACAAGACTGATCCATCGAGCTCAAATATGCTTGCAGTCGATTAAAGTTTGCTCCTGAGTCTATTAGGTTCGCCACCGGTTATCCTCTCCCGATCCCAGCAATTGCCGAGGGCATGGTGGATTTCCCTGACCTGAATAGTCTCTCGCGGCGTAACAATACGTCAATCTCTGTCGATTTCTATAGGTCCACTCACTTCCTCCCAAAGGGACCGCGTCAACAACCGTTAGGGAGCGTCGTGAGCTGGTCTCAGGAACCGGCCTGACCTCACACGAGCCCAAAGCCAAAGTGGTGGCACATATTCCATTGACGTCTAAATAGTAAACAACCTGCGGGGAAACTTCTGCTGCTGTCCGAGGTGAGCAATTTAGGCGGTTTACATAATTGGAGTCGTGAGTTCCCACGCCCTGCAGTTTAGAGGTGGTTGTTCTCCAGAAGACTAGTGCTCGAACGTTCACCCACCAAACCCCATAGGTGTAGGTGGCTTTTCATCTCCACGTCAGCTTTGAAACACTAGGAAGCAAAAGTGTGTGCGTTGGCAAGAATGTGAATTGCACGGTATCCTAGAGGGTTATAGACTCGTCCTCGTTGGTTGGGATGATCGTGGTAGCACGCATAGGGAGCGGCTTATGTTATGGAGCAGCATACCAAAGCTTACTCGAGCCCTACCTCGAGTCATAGATAGCGCTGTGCGCTCAGAGGGTGCCTTGCCGAAGGAAGTCTTCGCGTGAATTGTCCACGGTCCGGGTTATGACCGTCTCGTCTTGGACTGCAGCGTACCACCAGCCATCCCTTCCCATCAGCAATCTTTCCTTCGTTTCTATCGCTTTGCGTGGCTTAGTATGCCGTACTCGATGTCGATAGATCGCGTTTCATGGGTGTCTACGCGGTAAAGGGGCTCCTTTGCCTCTTTTCCCCTCAAGCTTGCGAACCACTTTCCCCTTCCTGAAGCTGAGCTAACAGACTCAGCTTACGCATTATCAACATAGTTAGCATGTATTATAGCCCAGGACCTGCGTCTCATGTACAATCAAGGCCGTCAACCCTACAGCACTCGTTGGACCCACTCATTTCAATCCCAACTACAATATCGCAGCTTCTGCAGACATGACCTCATGCTCAATCAACAGGTCATGCACAGGATGTGGCCTTTGTCCTAGCCGTCCCCCGACCCTCGCGTGGATCTTATCATTTCCTTTCGGACGGCAACACTCCAATGCTCCCGCTCGTCCCGTTCGATGTCTCCACCAGTCTCGGCGCCTGCACTTCTGCCATGAGATGGGGACTTTGAGCTGATGGCGTCGCGAGGACCGCATAGGTCTCCCAAACCCTCGGAGTAAAGCCGCAAAGGGACTCGGCACTCCACGAGCTGGCTGCCCGGCCCGCAGAGACTGCTGCCTCCTACGCGTGCCGAGCGGAATCGTCCCAAATGGCCTCCAGTAAGGCTCCAGATTAGAAGGTAGGTAAGTACTGTGTTTTGCGGCGACATGCTGTTTGCGTTCCCGCTGCGTCTCCCAACACCGACATCCTGTTCATCGCCGTGGTACCCTTTTTCAAAGACTCCATGTGCAACGACCCGCATTCGCGAAGAGCATATGGGGACCAAGCTGCGGATAGATTTGTAGATGGAGACGCCGCTGGGGAGGGAAGGTGCATCCTTGATCGGGCATTCGTTGTAAGCGTGCACCGGGGGATGGTATTCAACCTTCTATGGGGCAAAATTTCGATGAGTACGAATAACAAGAACCGCCACAATTGTTTACCAATATTTAATATCCTTGCAACCACCGTCGTTAAAACTGCCTGGTCCGTTCGCCCACCGCCGTCTAGAGGTAAATCGACGGGTCAGTTGCTATTAGAATTCACGATTTGGTTCCGCACAGTGCCTAGCGGAAGTAAATGAGAATGTGTGCTCACATGTATAAGCAAGAATGATGTTATGTTTGGGGGAGTGCGTGTTCGTCGAGAGCGGAGTGATATTGGCATCCGCCGGAAGGTCGACGTGATGTCTTTCCCAGTCGATCCATCATCTGGCGGGCTCTGCCATTCCGTGATCGACCAATCCGAAAGGTGAAGACGACTTGGCATGTATGCCTAGTGGTCACTGGGGTGGAGAACCGATCCTCTGTTCTGGACGTGAGGGGGTGCGCGATCGTTGGCAACGCCACTGCCGTCGCGGGCGTTGTAGGCGGACGCGAGATACGTGGTCAAGGAGGAACATATGGAGGGAAGCGGAAAGGGATAGCCGGAACCCCGTACAAGGACGCCAGGAGGCAGCCTAGGCTCCGCAACTCCATGGACCACTGGTCGACGGTGGGTCGATGAATGTTGGTGAAGCGACGACGAGGAAGAGTACGACAGCGGTAGAAAAAGTCTCAGAGGGCGGCTTCGGCTTGCTTGGGTTTCTTCATCGGGTGGTTGTGTCGTATTCTATCCAATAGGTCGGGAGGGAGGATGGATGGATGCTGCGACTGTGAGGAATGATGGGCCGGTGGTGTTGCATGTGGGGAGCAAGGTCCGTTGAAATGGTCAGATTCTCCATGCAAGAAAGGGCAGCGATGGAGCGAACAAGTAGAGGTCTAGGACCCGAAGGGAGAAATAGTCAGCAAGGAATGTCAAGCATGAAGGAAAGGGAGGCCAGTCAAAACGGCGATGCCAGGTTCAGTGTCCGTTTGGACGAAATAGAGGCTTTAAGTCGGACTCACCGCTTTTCGTTCTGCTTTTAGTGGTCAGTTCGATGTGCTAGATCGGTGTCCCGTGGACGGCGGAGAGAGAGGCGATGAACACGGATTGTTGAGTTTGTGGATGGTAGAGGGGTGGCCGTCAGAGGTACCCAAGGAGACAAATAGTTCCAAAACGTAGCTCAGTCTGGGATTCCACAAATTCGGGGCTCCCAAGTACTTGAATTTTCATCATGGGCATACATATACAATAGTGTAGGGAACTACGTGGAGAGATACAAATGGCGAAGAGCCTTGAAGACAGACTGCATCCGCTTATTGCAGAGGGCGTCACAGCACTGAGGCTGTAAGCAATTCTGACGAAAGACGGACCAAATGCAAACATCGGGACCAAATGTGATCAGTTGAGCTGCTCGTACGATGACCAGACCTGGGATGGGTTTTCTGTATAGTAAAAAGTCAACTCAGGTGGCCACAAGTCGGTGAAATTCTGGTGCGGTTGAAGGATAAGAGGGGTCACAGGCGCTGAATCCGGTGAGGGGCTGGAATCCAGTCCAAACCCATCAGAGTTCGACGAGTGGCCAGGAGACCCGATTCGTGGGGGGAGCGTCACGACTTGAAGCTCTGCGAGATCTGAGTGTCGACGGCGCATATGTTGCTTTGCGGAGTCTTTCCTTATGCTCCTATGGAAAGGTTGTTAGACGCTCTGAATGGAGGGAGGTGGGGCAGCACCCTGTACGTACCGATAACCGCAACCTGAAACTGGGCAGCCGAATGATCTTGAATGGCTAGCACGACATCGTGAGCGTCCCGCCGGGTCCAGAAACCGCTTGCCGCATTCGCATTCATGATACTCGCTTTGCGCGTGTCTTCGGCGAGAAGGGGTCAGCTATTGCGGAACGAACTGGCACAGTTCGGGTACGGAGGGCTCACTGGGTGTTCATATGTCGACGGAGACCTGTGGGACTCTGGAGAAATCGTAGGCCAAAATGTCAGCAAGAGGGTATCGTAAACGGAAGAAGAGGAGGTGACCCACAGCAAGCGTCTTTCCACATTGATGACAGGATGACATATAAGCTTATGGAAACCAGAACAAGGTTCTAATGAGGAAGAGGGCGCTTGTCGGAGTACGAAAAGTGGAGGTAACGCGATGGATTCTCCGAGGTTTCCTTCCAAGACTGATGAGAGAGTGAGAACAAAAGTCGTACCGCTTGACGTTGTTTATCGACTGTCACACCCCGTGTGCTATAAGTCTATATACCCCTATGGTCGTCTTGCTTACACTTGGCGTTCCTCAGATGACTTGGGTAGTTGATTGACTAAGAGCTTCCACGGGCTTCAGACGGGAGAAGTAAGAACAGCAAAGAAGATCGTTTACAGCATGAGCTTCGAGAATATTTGCCGATGCCCACTCATCTGAAATCGCTACTTAGGTCGTACATGAATCGCCTTTACGTACAAAAGATAGCCTAAACACATATTGAATGGACATTTCGGGTCAAGTTTGCCAACTACCCATCTCCAGCTTGCCTTGTGGCCTAACGAGGGGACACGGCATCGTCCCCTGATAGCCATGACCCTTCGGATGGTGTGCCGGAACTACTGCACCCCTCGCTCTCTTCATCCTCGTCTTCTAAAGCACCCGAATCATTGCAAAACGTTTCCAGAATGAAATACTTGACAGATTCGCGTATAAACTTCACGTCCTCTTCCGCGACGTTTGATCCATCCCAGCCTCGTAACTCGAGAAACCGGAGCCCAGGCCTACGCGTGATGACTCGCCTGATATCCTTCGTCGTAAGGTGGAAAACGTTGTCCAAAACAAGATGTTCGAGATAGGGGAGCAGATCCTGCTCCACATCCTCCTCCAGGCCGAGTTCCAAAAGGGCCCCGAGATTGTTGGACTCCGATTCGCACCAGAGCAGACGTAGGGATTTCAGATATCTGACTTTGCTGAGCGGCTCTTTCCACCCCTGCTGCTCAATCGTGCAGTTGCAAAGGTCTAGACTCTCAAGCTGCGGGTTCGCGGAGAGTATCAATGTAAGAGCATGTGCCTGCTCGAGCCAGGTGTGTGCCTGCTCCCACTGGTTCTTATTGCAGTGATCCCACCACAGTTTCAAGCAGGTGAGTTTGGGACTAAGAATTGCTTCGGGCATGAAGGTAATGGATTTGTTGGGGAGTGTAACATATTGGAGCGTCGTAAGGTTGGGGAGGGTCACCGCCGGTGGTGCTGTGTGTGGGTCTCGTTCAATGACGCAGTCCTGAAAGACCAACGTTTCAAGGCTTGACAGATTGGCGAGAACGATGAGAACATCCGAAAGGGATAGCGTGGTGTGATTGACCAAAGACAGTGACTTCAACTCCGCTAATGGTTCCGAAAATGCTGTGACCCAGTTTCGCAACCGACTGCCCCGTAGGGACAGCTCTTGCAGTTGAGGTGGAACCACTAATGGACATATCAACACTGCAGAGCCAGTTCTCGTTTGTCTTGCGTGGTTCCACATTCGACACCCTGCGTCCAATTTCCGTAGCTGAGGATACATCAAGCCCGGCCCAATCATCATAGCCTTCACCACCATATCTGCAACCTCTTCCCAAGGGCTTGACATGCTGAGTGAGGCAATACGCTCCCGGTGGTCCGCGAGAACGGTTGAAAGGGCACGGAGCTGAGATTCCGCACGCCCGGGACCTCCATACCAGAAATCGATTTGAACATCCAGTAGCGCGGGATTGGAGCGTTCGAGATACAGAGAAACGATGGGAAGCGGAAGATAGACATCAATCGTAGTCCACAATGAGGCAGTGGACTCAGCGATGGCGCGGAAGCGAGAGTCGACATGAGAAACGACAGGGGCAAATACAGCCACCCATCGCGTGCTCGAAGGAATATCTCGGAGAGTATTTCGGGAGGCAATTGGTGGATTAAAGCTGGACTGGCGCTCGTTGTGCTCCTAGGAGTTGGGAATACAGGCAGGCACACGAGATCCTCGGCGGGAGGGTAGGCGTTTTGAGACGCCATACCGAAAAGCTCGGCATCGTACTGCTGAGCCCGAAACATCCTAAGAAAAGTAGGCGAGATGACAGATTAGCGCCGATGCAAATGAAATCGGAATTGCCTCACCTCACTACAAGTTCATGAAGCTGCTCGTCATTGGCCAAATTATACTTAACGGGAACGAATTTCAAGTAAAGGTAAGCCCTAAATGCCGACAACCAGTATGGGCCTACTCATATCGCGGACTAGGCACGTGAATAAGATATTCGGAAACTCACCACTGGTAGAGTGATGTAGGCGTACGGACTTCTTGGTATGTAGAATCGGTTGGATCGTCGCTGGCGTCTTCCAGGTCATCCTGTCGCGGGGTTTCTTCCATATTTGGCGAGATTATCTTCCTCCAATCCGTTATTGTGGACGAAAATGGGCCGAAAAAGTATGTCTCATAATTGTACTTGTTTATGTTTGTGTCCCAGCCAGGGTGTGCTTGAGCGATTTTGGCAGCAAAGTCGTCCGCGAATTGTACCTCTTGTTCCAGGTAGTCTTTGACGCGCTGATCATTCCAGAGTTCTTGCTTG
>WSUI01000252.1:0-39989 GCA_019633595.1 Tulasnella sp. UAMH 9824
GTGCCAATCTTCAGAATGCAGGGCATACCCATGATGATTGTCTGGTTCAGAACGAGGCCGGGCATGCTAGGAGGAATGCAATTGATGCCGCCAAGCTTGGCGTTGATCCTAAGGGTTTCACATTTAGAACCTCAGAATCTCATAGGGCGGGCAACACACTTACTTCAGAGCGAGGTTGCGGCTGAATCGAGAACCGATGCCGCTCAGCAACACAGTCCATTTGGGTTGAGATTCCCATTATCTCACCAGTATTGATCCAATCTACGACTCAGTCCACCGTTCCTTTCGGAAATTTTGTCCCAAAGAATAACTTGGGTCGGGATTCCATGTTCGATATCGCCCCATTTCTTAATCGCTTCTTTGTGGGAAGTCTCTTGCCCGTTGAGAATGCAGAGGACAAAGTTCGCAGGTGCGCAGTGCGCCTACGGATCCAGGTCAGGGGAATTTTTTCCGAAAGATATCACAAGTATGTGCGTACCAGGGTATCCATTGGGTGTTGACCCTCAAAAACTTGGAAGTTCGGGTTTAGAGCTACAACCGTAAAGATAAGTCACATACTTGCAGGCAAAAAATCTCCTTGCAATTGAGAAACTCACGGATTCCCATTTCAGCGCAAATCCCAACCAAAGTCCGACCGAAATTGCCGGCAGTCGATCGGTCACACCGTGGTGATATAACGCCTATGTCAGGCGGTTTGTATGTTTAATTCTCAGAAGCAAACATGTCAGGCCATCTAACTTACAGATCGCCCACTTTTCCACAGGCTGAGGTGACTGCCACACTTTCAGCCGCATCATGTTCCAGGCACCCTTAGCGATTGTCGGCTGGAAGATATTTCATGAGTCGACTTAGAACTGGGACGGAGCGGTTCTACCCACCCTCGCATTTCCCCGATAGAGCACATCTGGGGGCGGAAGAAGGCGCGCTTTGGAAATCATTGGGCGGAGGTTGATGCGGAAGTTGCTGCTGACGAGCACAGGGGCGTTCTCGTATGCCAGAACCTGTGTTTGGTTGAATGGATTGTAAGAATGGGTCATGGCATTCCACCGCGCACAGCGACACGGTCACCTGGTTACTCCTCAAGCTATCTGTGATGCTCTTCAGTCGCGGAGAAGGCTTCATGTCCTGGGCAACCCTCTGGACCTCGGCGACCTGACTTGGGAGGAGCTGAAGAGAAACTTAGCATCGGCGATTGCTCGACGAGCCGAGATATCAGAGTACCTTGACCGACTTAGACACCAGCTGCCCAGGCAGAACCATCAGAGTCTCGATAGGGAACAGTATCTCGTCATTTGAGCGGATCGATATCAAGCACAGAGTCGGGTGGTGTAGAGTTCGGTTGTATTGCATTTGGAAGTATTCCTGTCCGCCGGCACATAAGACAGGTCTCGCTATAAATGTGTCAAAAAACTCACCGCGACGGAGACGTGGCCAAAATTGCAGTCGAAGCGATACGTCTGAGCACTCTTGGAGTGGAGGCCTGAAATAACTAAAGGTCGCCTTCGCTTGCCAGAGCGACCCTCCAAGTGCGGTGCCATCACTTTAATGCCCTTGATCAGTTTGTTGATCTCCCGTATATTGTCGCCGCGGATCGTATCTGCTTCCAGCATCCGAGGGAAGTTCCAGTTCCTCATCCTCAAGATTTCTTTGAGAAGGTCAAACAAGTGCCCTGGTTGCCATCTGATGCAACGGTTATAAGTATATAGAGCGATTGAGTCATTGAGATACTTACGTGACACCGTTAGTGTAGTTGACGTTGACCACCATTCGCGGTGAGCCGGGGCGGACGCTCCTTGAAACAGAAACAGCGTTAAAAAGGCGTGATAACGAGCTCACGACAGGCAAACCCACTGGATAAATCCGTCTGCGACTTGGAGGCCGCCTCTAATGTTTCGAAGGTTGGCTGTCGAATAAATGGCGCGTCTCTTCACGACGATCGACTGATCTGTTCCCTGGCGCCTGCGCTAATCTATGAGGGCCGTTCAAGAATTTAAACAAGAACAACTCACTGGGACGGCGTTTCGCGGAGAAGAATGTTGAGCATGTTGACGGCAACTTGACCTGGACGTGGGGGTTAATGTGCGAGCGATTGGCGGGCGAACGCCGAGCACTTGCCTCTGTCGCCGAGATCACTTTGCCCACTCGCAAACTTTTGCAAGATGCTGTCAAATATAAGGTTAGTCACATCGACACAAGAGCAAAGTCTGAAACCAACAATTACCTGAAGTCGACCACTTGGATCTTCGTGAAGGTCACATTGATGGGCCGCTGACTGTTGAATACATTCGGTATCTACCCGAGAATGGCTCTCAGATCAGAAGTGTAGTCGAATTAATTTCCTGCCTTACTTCCAGCACGGCCCCTAGTTCTGAGCGGGAGACTAGGGAAGGGGCAGGAAGCCATTGGTCAGGCGGTCCTAAGATCTAGAAAGCTTCACGAACAGTAAATTGCTTTGCCATCATATACACCTTCGCCAAAGCGGATGTCGTTAAGCTTCAGGTGTTGAATAACCCGCTGATTTCGTTCGTCCCGTCGAAACTGAGGACTGGCGCTGTCGCTTGGAGCAGAGATATCTGAAAGAGGATCACGCATAAAGAATGGTACTAGAGAGACAAAGGGAAGACACCAACCGACTGTACACACGTAAAAGTTTTGCACAGGTTTGTTAGTATGTTCACTAACGCAGAAGGTAAAGCAACCATACCGGCGTAGTGGTACCACACCCCTTCGGGAAAGTTGAGAATCTCGAAGTTGTTCGTATAGATATCTAAAGGCCTTCCGATCGTTCCCACTTTGCCGGTCCGGGTCGGCCGATTTCTCAGAAGAGCAGCCTTTCGAAGCGCAACGTCTGTGGTGGCCATGGTTGGGGGGGGGGGACTGGTCGGAGGAGAGCGGTGAAGGTTCCAAGACAGGAGGTTGGGGATAATTTTATTGGGTATTCGAAGAGAAGATTTGTGCTGCACGCAAGAGCTTTCGGATGGAGGGAAGACGGGGCCGAGGGGATGGTTGTAGATAGGCCAGGCCACTTGGAGGACCTTTTCGAAGCTGCGTGAGGTCACGGCGCTTCCCACGAGCCCGGCGAATTAGGAATAGTGCACCTTCATCGTGTTAGGCCTTTATGTAGGGACTGTAGCTTCGTTTATGTAATTTTGGGACTATCACTTGCATTAACCAGCGACATAGAGAGGGTGAAAGGGGTCCTTGCTTGACATCCAAGTCTTCAACAGTGGAAGAAATAACTCTGGGATCGGCCCAAGCCGGCGGTCCGCGTGACAATCAGGCAACGCACTGAAAGACGGCGTTGCATAGATCAAGTACAAGGTAAAGAGGCGAATGAGAGCCAGAGAAGGCAGGAAGGGAAAGCGATAATCATAACACTATACGACCGGTTGCATCCTAGAACTTCAACTTGTGGGGGTATTGGCCCTAATCAAGATGAACGAACGTTAGCTTACCAGTACTCGAAACTCTTCAAGGAAACGGTATGCCCACCTTCGACAACCCCCATGAAGCCTTAAGGTAGCTAGCCAAGTGCTCAACCTTCTTAACCTCTGCGATCACAGACTGGTCCAGGGTTTTTTGTGTAGAAGCCTTCTGCTCTGGATGGGCCTCCTTCGTCTTCGGCTTTCCCTCCTCGAAGAACTCAGCCTCAGCAGATCCACGCTTCTTCGACTTCTCCTTCGCAAAGTAAGAGTCATTGACGGCGTCAGGAATCTGTAGGAGCATGGTAATATGAGTTTGGGCTTTAGCAGAGGCACCCCGATATGCTGCACAAGGGCGCACCTGAACACCGCTAACGTCCACCTTCGTCGAAGTTGCAATGACATAGGACTGATTCACTCTTCGAAGAGGAACGCCATTGATCCTGTAAGGACCGGTGACGAGAAGCAGGCCGCTTTCTAGCTGCTTGAGGAAGACGACGCGCTTTCCGCGGAAGCGACCAGCGAGAAGGATGAGAACGGTTCCGGGAGTGATGCTCTTTCGAGGAGGTTTTGCCACCTGCCGAGCAGACTTCTGTCGGGGCTCAGGTTTGTCCTCTGCTGGGTACCATCGAGTCTTGTTTGTGATGACAGCCTCCTTGCGTGCTCGAGGTAGTGGGACCATTGGAATTCTGCAGCGCAAGACCAGAGAGAGTTCGTCAACCACCGCGACTTGTAGATCTTTCCATGAGTTGACTTCAGCGACTTACAAGTTGTTGAAGGGAATAGGGGCGTCGTGAATGTCGATGCAGTCGAGAACGAAATCGGTTGATTCCAGTAGAATCTCATGCGTCAGCAAATCTGTGCACCGACCACGTTCGTCGGCGACTTCGGCTTTCTCCTTCGAATTTCTCATTACCCCTGACCGTCCTGACCTCCACCCACGCCCCATCTACTACCACTACCTTCAACGTCGACTTTCCACCATATTACGCCTCACAAGTCACTCCACTGCTTCGCTCTCAAGGCGTTTCTGGTCAAAGGCATATATACCCACTCCCAGTTTGGCCCCGCGTCTCTCCACCATGACCTCGGACACCGAACCTCCCAAATACATAGTTTGGCTCGACATTGATAATACATTATACCCTCCCTCAATGAAAATTCACGACTTGATGGCGGAGAGAATCTACGGTAACTTGGGGAATTTGATATATCTTGCCTGGGACGCTGAACACGATGTTCCCAGCCTACTTCCGGTCTCTCGATCTCGACGCAGAGACCCTGGCAAACCGTTATTACAAGGACTACGGACTTGCTCTTCGTGGGCTCATCCGCCATCACCAGATAGGTGAGTTAATTCCATCATTGCGCTATTTCCCCGAGTTCGGTTCGAACAACGTGGACTCCACTCTCAGACCCGCTAGACTTTGATCGCAAATGCGACGGAGCACTTCCACTCGACGAAGTTCTGAAACCCAATCCGGATACTATTCAATTGCTCAAAGACTTTGATAGAAAGAAAACGAGAGTTTGGGCCCTTACAAACGGTACGCCCTTTGTAAAGTAACCCGGGATTTCCTTGAACAGCCTGATTGAGTAAAATATCATTTTAGCTTACAAAGACGTACGTGCACCTCATGTTACCCCAACACGATTCTAATCTTACGAGCCACCCCAGCACGCAAACAGGGTGCTGAAAATTCTTGGTCTATCTGAACACGTTGAGGGCGTGGTCTTCTGCGACTATCCGAGCCCTGACTTCAGTTGCAAACCTGAGCCCCTGTTTTACCAACAAGTGAGTGAGAAAAACAGAATCAAATGATTTGTCTGGGTTAAGATTTTTCGCTCTTCAAAGGCACTCGAACAAGCGGGCGTGAATGATCCATCACTCTGCTATTTCATTGATGACAGCCTGAAGAACGTGATAGCGGCGAAGCAGTTGGGGTGGGGATCATGCGTGCTCTACCGCGAATCTACACCTGATCCATCTAACCCTGTCGTGTCGGGCGGTGATCCAAGCACGGCGGGAATCGACGCAACGATTACCTCGCTGCAGGAGCTGAGAACCGTTTGGTCCCACCTTTTCAAGAGTGACAGCGCGTAGATAGACTTTAGAGGCAGCAGTCACGCTAGACTTGTTACCAAGAGTAATTGTATAACATGTTAGATTAAAGTCGTACGTGCACGTATCAAAAGATCACGACGCTCAAGATGTCTCCAAGCTCCGAGACTTCGAGGACCATCCCGTCGAACCCCATAAGCTCTGCAAACCCCCATACGTCAGTTGGACCCTTTAAAGCAACGCAAAATACTTACGTGTTGTTCCCCCAACCAAGCTAGTGGCATCAGGATTACCATTCTCACTCGATCGATCCAAGACCATGGTCGGTGGACTCGTGCTCATCGCAAGCTGGGCAAACTGGCGCGAGATTGCACTACGGGGTGTCTGAGGCACGCTTGGAGATCTTGATGACGCTATTGGAATGGCCATTGGACGGGAATTTGGGTCTTGCGCTGACGATGGACCAAAGGCTCTCTTTATGTCTTCAACCTGCTCAAACAGTGAATACTTTAGTTGCAGAGTCGAAGAGCCTCGCGCTTACTTTGGTAAACAAGGAAACCGTCTCTATGCCACTAGGGACCTGCTCTACTTCAGGCAGAGACTCTATATCGGCGTGAACGTCAATCAGAGGTTCAGGCGATACGCCTTTTGCCTTCTTTCGGTTCTTCTTGCCACCTTTAGGCGCGGGTTGTTCAAATGTCATCGAGTTGTCGAGTAGTGAGGGCAGCGGCATAGCAATAGACGGTGAGCTCCTAGAGGATGACTGAATTGGGACTTCGATCTCCCATGGACACCGTTTATACCGTTGGAACAGATAAGATCCCGGCTTCCAAGACAAGCGTCAGCATGGTTAGCGATGTCGAGTATCGAGTCAGCACCCACCACATTGGAATGCAAGATCACTTTCTGAACGACATGCGTGGATCCCGTAATCAAGATGTCTATTCCGTACTGGAAGTAGTTGTAGAAGTCTAGATCGGGTTCAAGTAAACGAGATGACTAGGCAGTTAAGTCTCTGTGGTACGTACAGCCTTCGCTATCGTCGTCTTCGGCGTTATGGGCTGCGGCTGATTTGTGGATGAGCATCCTGTCGTCCTCCTTGTAGTGAACCCTCGGCGGGGACCCAATTTCCGCAATCAAGTCTTGGGCTGTAGTCTCTCCGATCCGGATCTCAACAGGAGCTGTTTGGGATGGAGAAGCAGAGGGAGGAAGGTGGAAGGATAGTTCAATCGTCGAGAAACCGGTGTCTCTGTCGAGCTGCGCGAGAGAGATGGGTCAGCTGGGTGTCCTCAAAAGTAGAGGTCGATTGTACTCGCCTTCACATATGCTTTCTTCAAGTCACCGTACATTTCAGGACACTCTATAGCTTCATCCAATGCATCCTTCTCTTGTACCGCTTGTTCGTCTGGGTCCGTCCGCTGGGTGACCACGATCCTCTTCACCTCCTGGTTTCGCTCCTCCGGAGACTGAGCCAAGTGCGTCGGTACCCCAACATGACCCGCCGTACCGTCTTCGTCAAATCCAAACCATATACCCGGGTAACGCATAACGTCCCCTTGGTACGTAGGGCCAAAGACCTGCGAAACCGTTGACTTGCGGAAGACCGTTCCAGTCCCATTTCCTGTGGTCGTGCTGGTCGAGCTGATTAACTTGTCGCGGTATTTAAGTATCAATGCATGACCTGAGCGTAATTTCCGAACGTTGATGAGGGTGAGCCGCTGGTCGAGTGGGGAGAACAGGAGGTCCAGGTGCGGCCGCACGTGCACCACTACTGGCGAGGACACTGGGTTCGAAGAGTCAAACTTGATGTCGACTTGAGGGTGGGTAGTTTTATGCTGCTGTAGTAGCTCCAAGACAGCCCATAGTGATGCGCCTGAGCGGAGGTGTCAGAGCCCTAGAGACCCGCCATGTTGGTCGCCCTGGATGAAAGAGGCGGCCATGGAGAGAGAAAACGGACCTAAATTGAAGTTTCCTACTCCCAGTCCCGGTCTGATATCTAGTTCCAATGCTACCATGTTGGGATATCTTCCAAGTATGCCGGTCTTTGTGGCGATATGGTACTTCCGGTGATTGTGGTGAGTATGGAAGGTCCCGTCAAGACTCAAACGCGTGACGAGTCCAAGCCCCTATTTCGGGTATACACAACGGAGACTCGACCACCATAAAAGTATCAAGCAAAGATTGTATTATACATGAAGGGGAACGCGTGAGGTCTCAAAAACAAACTACCTACAAGCAAGCCCAGAACTCTGAAGATGAATGCCATTCTCAAACAGCTCAATAACTGAGCTCAACATCTCCTTCGGCGACTTCATCCATATCCATGTAGCTGATCTTCCTTCCAGTAGCTGCTCTAGGGTCCTCCTTCACCTTTGTCGGAGCTCCAGAGGGTGGCGTAGATGTCGATGCTGCAGCACCAGCTCGTTCTGACATGGGCTCTGCGAACGTCGTACTGGGCTTCGCGGGAAGACCTTCGCTACCAGTGAGGACCAAAGGTGGCTGGTCGTGAACACGATCTCCAAGACGATCGCTAAGTCTGCGTCTATTGGAAGGAGGTGAACGTTCGCGACGGCGGTAGAAGCCATCCGAATCCCGCGGAGGAGGGTATTCCCCGTATCCACTGAGCGAAATCGGAGGAGGAGCAGGGGGATAGTGATGACCGGGCGGATAAGGGTAGCGGTATGGGTCGGCGTAGTCTCTTCCGCTTGGCGGTTCACGTTGCTGAGGAGCGCGTAGTCCATACGCTTGCGGCGGAGGTTGTTGGTTTCCAGTAGGAGGCGGGGCGTGGGTGAAAGGTTGAATACGATGAGGGTCTAGAGCGAAATTGTTAAAGAATGGAAGCTAGGAGCGGTCGGACAACGTTAGTCTACTGAACCGAGCCGACAAGCGAAGGGTAACTCACATCCTCAACGTCACGAGTGATCTCAGGATGTTTATTCGCAATGTGCTTCTCCACGAAAGCCTCGGCTTTGAAGAGTTTGGAACAGCTACTACATCTAAACTTGCCCTCGTCTTCGCGCTTGATATGAGGTTCGCAAAGCCTTTTCAATTCTCTGAAAGGCGCAGCAATCCGGGTCAGGCCAGTGAGGCAACTCCAGAGATGGGCGGCAGCTTACTTTGGAATATCCTTGCCGCCGTAAACTGTGGGGTCGACATTTTCCCTGTCGATTAGCAAGGCAACCTTCGAATCGAGCCAGTCGAGCCAACGAGTCTCCTTCCAATCCGACTTGTTCGTCGCCGGGCTTCGTCCGTGCTGAATACACTTGCGAAGTAACTCTTCGTGGAAGTCGGTGATTGCAGCGCAGTAATAGCAGCAGTTGAAGGCGTAACGGACGTATGCGAGGTATAGGTCAAAGGCGATGGCATTCTACGCTCCCAGAGAACGCATTCGTTAGACCAACCGATCGGGCGAAGATTGGTCACTGCTAGCAGCGTACCTTCTTGGCCAACAGCTTCTCCTCTTCCGCATCAGGGAACTCAGCATCCAACATGTCTCCCAAATGCTTGGCACGAGCTTCCACAGCGAGTGAACCACGATCTTTCGGCTCGGTCGGCGGCTCCATGGCGTTGTCGTCACCGGGGAGTTGAGCAAGTTGCTCCGCTTGCTCTTCCAGCAAGCTCGCGAGTTTCTTGATCTTCTCCAAATCAACGACAATGCGTTCTGGCCGACTTCCAGCACCTGGAGCCATCCGCATCTTGGCCACGAACGGTCGAGTGCTGTGTGTCAGCTGCATCCGGAATCCATCAAGCTGCAAGGGAGGGAAGGATTAATCAGGATCGGCAATCAGCCGTGACCTCTGCGAATCTCTCTCCCACCTTCTCTTCACCAAGCTTGGAGATGACCTCAGGTACATCCACATCATCCTCGAACCTGATCCAACCGCAGCGGTAATAGTTCCTCTTCTGCATCGGATCTCCAAGCGCGAGGTACATGAAGCCTGGTATCTTTTGACACGCCTGTAAATATCCACCACAGTCAGAACGTCAGCTAAGCTAGTCGAAGCTGTGAAAGCTGGGGGAATACCTCTTCGATTTTAACCCTCCCAAGATCCGGCGGGATCGTTCGAATCATAATCTGAACTCCCTCCGGCTCGACGCTCACTTCCTCAGCGGTCGCTTGAACGTCAGCGGGAAGAGTATCCCTCGATCCTTTAGCGGCCGCAGCATCCGCATCACCGGCACCGTTCACTTCGTTTCCACCTTCTCCATCAAACATGTTGATGTCCATCTCATCCTCTACACGAGTTTCGTCCATGTCGACGTCACCAGGTGCCGCATTCCCATTCTCAGCCGTAGTACTGCCGTTGCCATTCGTCGCCGCCGGATCCGCGCCACCCTCGGTCCCATTGGAATTCGCCTCCTTCGGTTGATCCCGTTGGATTGCCGCACTGAGTGGTGGAGGGGTGGCATCAAGCTCAAGCTTCGGTGGGTCGAACTGGCCCGCCTCGAGCTTTCCCATAAACTCGTCAATACGACCAGCCCAACCAAGCTTGCGAGTCCGAGTCCGCAGGGCGACATAGTTATCAGCGGGGTTGTAGCGTTCGATGAACCAGGCGGAACGTTTATGATGGTCGAATAAGATTCGGAGCTAGAGGGTGATTTCACCGTTTGGGGAAAAGAAGCGTGCGCAGTGAAAGGTGAAGGATATGTCATTAAGCCTCGGTTCAAACTCGGAGCCCATTTCAGCTCGTACCTGTTCACTGGTAAATGCTTTTCTATATTCGTCATAAGGCTTTTTATAAGGATTGACCGGCGTGCCGTCGGGGTTCTTGGCGTTGGGATCGGCTTCCACCTGACCGGGGTGGTTGTACCTATACCATTCGGTAAACTGACGGAATGTGGCCGGGTAATCCATGTCGTAAGGATTGACAGGACCGCGCGCACGAGGTGGGGAATACGCTCGATAGCCATGGGGAGGGGAGTATCGACCTGTAGGTGGGCCGCGGTAGTCTAAACCGAAATGGGTTTTCGAAATGAGAAACATGGAAAAAAGGAGAGGACAGAAGTACAACCACGTTATGAACAAAGTCTAGACAGAAAGAAGGAAGACGGAAAAACGTACCATGATACTCGTCATACCTCGGTCGTGCATCGTATCTATCTCTGTCGTATGCGTAAGGTGGGGACATCGACCGACGACGTTTCATTCGGCGATCTGCTAAAGGCCCTATATCGTCAGAAACGGGAAAACCACTCGACCGTCCACCCTTCCATGCTCGGGGAACTTGAGAGCGAAGGGCCGAAAGCTGCACTTACCATCGTAAGCACCAGGACTCCTGCTCCTGCCTCTCATGCCCGCACCACCACCTCCGTTCCGTCTGTACTCCCACTCTGCGCGCTCGCGTTCGTACTGCTCCCACTCTCTCTCCCTGGCCCAATCACGCTCATAATAACCCCTCCTGTCAGGCGAGCGAGATCTCGACGACCGCCTCCTCATGGGCTCGTGTTGAAACGGCGACGAAGTCCAGGACATGTGTAGGTGTGTACGTTAATGGTCTTGTTCTTGCTTCCTTTTCGGGGGTGGGTTGGCTGGAGACGGCAGCCGTGTTTTTAGTTCTGAATAGAGAGGAAGGCCGGGAACAGAGCAGCAAGATGCGCGACACGACGGCAAAGAGGATAAAGAGAGAGAGCAAAGCAATAGATAGAGAGATATGGAGAGGTCAGAGAAGAGAGTTTTTACTTGAGAGACTGAGACCGCGAAGGGCCATTGCGACAGACCTGAGAGAGTAAAGCCAGCGGGGCAGGTGTGTTCAGCGATGTACCCTTGTTGGAGGGTGGAGAGAAGAAGAGGAATGGCTTGCAGTCTGGACTTTGGAACTTTTCGGCGTCTCCCCGACATTCACACGGCGACCTTGCCACATGCCAAGGACCTCACTGCACTCCTGCTGATCCTTCAGTGCATTCGAGAGGTGCACGAGTACCTGGAACGACGGCAAGACTCGTCACTGAGATATGCGGGTGGTGGACGTGGTGCAGTGAGTTTCGGAGGCGTGTCGCAGAGTCAAGATCAAGCACGGTACTCGGCATCATTACACCGGTCAAAGCATTTCCACTATTAGGTGTAGGATCAAAATATCTTCCCCGCCACATCCTTAATTATAATCACCCTTCCATCTCAGCAGTATCCGAGTCTCGTGGGGCATCCGCAGCTGCAGCAGGCTTAGATACCATCTGAGGTCCATCTACTTAATACCATGGTCCAGGCAGGACCATTTCCACGAACTTATATTATTAGGTATAGGATCAAAATATCTTCCCCAACACAGCTTTAAGCTGCCCTTCCCTCTCGATCATCTCCGAATCTGGCGGCACATCCGCAGCTGTGGGGGGTTTGGGTGCTTTCTGAGGTCCTTCGAAGACGTTCGTCCAGGCAGGTCGGTCATCGGGCTTCTTGTTCTTCCTCTTCGCGCGGTTCTCCAGTCTATAAGCGAAAGACAGGGCATCATTTTAGTCAAAGTCGCGAAGTCAAAGGCCAAACAAAGCAAGAAACGACCCACGTTTTGGCCAAAGACACCTGCTTGAGATAATCTTCCTGCTCCCGAGTCGACCTCGACAACTCGATCCGCAGCCGCGCAGTACGAACAGCTTTATCGTGACCTATCCGAGCATGCGATGCAGGCAACGAAAGGAGGTAAGCATCACCGGCGACGTCATACTTTTAAGGGTTCGAGGGCGCGGCGGCGGCGGCATCCGGCGCTTCCATCCTTAAGCTCAAGCTTGCAGAAGGGCAGAGGACGAGAATGGCAATAGAGATAAAGATAGACGCAAACACTCACGCAACTGATCCGTCAACATGTTCCATTTGAATTTGGGCAGATACTTCATCGTCCACACGTCATCCTTGTATCGATCTCCACGTTTTCCACCGACGGACTGGCCGTTCAGCATGTCCGCGACGGACCTCGCAACCCTCTTGTCTGTAAACTCAACCCAGCCTTCATTCGCTCTAGTGACTTTGGAGTTGGTGTGTTTACGGCGTTCGTGCGCGGATTTGGGGTCTGGAAACGGAGGTCACCGTGCAATGGTTTTTTTAAGTTGGGTGTTCGCGAGACAGTTAATTCAGTGCGGACGTTACCTTCGAAAGCCATATAAATACGGCCCACTTCACCATACCCGCTCATGATATGACGGAGTTTCTGAGGCCTCATGCCCGGAGGGATCCGAGATATGTAGATGATCCCGGCTCGTTTCTGCGCGGCCTCAAAGGCAGCAAGTGCTTCCGGAGTCAGAGGTTTGAGGATCTTCTCTTTACCCTTCCCCTTTCCATTTTCAATAGAATCGTCTTGCTTGTGGTCTCCATCGGCTACATCCAACTCCATGGCATTTGTTTCGGGCACGGTGTCGTTCCCGGCAAGGCCAGACCATTCAGCGCCGTCTTCCTCATTCGCTTCATCCTTTGACCAATCAGCTGTGCTGAACCGCTTGTCTGTCGACATATCAAAGGAAGTTCCTCTTTCGGAGGGAGAAACCCGACGGAAGGTAAAAAGCGGTGGCAGAAAAAAAAAAAGAAAAGCTGGAGCAAACAAGCGGGATCAGCACCCCTGGTCGTGATGATCTTCATCTTTGCATTGAGTCCACCTGTGCAGATGCGACAACTCGCGAGCACTTTTCTCTATTCAAGATCGACGTTGCTGTTTTTTTTATTTGATGGGTGCTGCTTTCCTAGACAAGAAACTGGTATCTATTATGGGAGCCCTGTCATAAACCCAATCAGGACGATGGTGCCAAGACGCCCCCCGCCCCCCGACGCTCCCTTCTCAATATCCTTGAAGTCTTCTACTCAGGTCCTCTGGAAGGGCGCACCAACTAAATTTTACGCCCCTTGCCTTTGTGGTTCTCTGGTTGCCAGTGGATAGGATCCGTTGCGGTGGAGCGCGCTCTCTTTAGCAGGACATATGGTGTCCCCACTGGCCCTATTCGTCATCGTGTCAGGTAAGAGCGGTCTTTTCTCAAATAACCCTCGCGCCTGTGGGATTTCCTTACCACATGCGCATGGGCCGCATCCACAGCCTCGGGGATAGACTAAGACGGGCTTAGTTATCAGCTGGGTTGCCCTCAGCCTATAATAACCTTCCATATCTGCCGACTTCGGGCCCAAATTTGATGGACCTCACGCATCACTAACCTTGCCCCCCTTCCCCTCCCATCCCGCATAGTTCCTATCATACTGGGGTTCGGCATTTCGGCATACTACTTTGCCACTTATCGCCGTACCCGCAGCCGTCCCGATCGCTCGGCTCCGGATCACGAGCTCCCGCTGCAACTCCCATCATCTCAAAACCGCTGCTACTACGACTCCAACTTTCGTCTCGACTCCATCCTCATCCTCTCCCCCCTCACGTTCCCTCCAAGAGCTCGTCGACGCTCATCGTCGTCACCTCCACTCCTTCATTCATCAGCATCATCATACGCCACCGTGCCTTCCCCTTTTATCCCGCCGGCCGCCGCCTCCCAAGAAAGACAAATCGCCGGTCCCGACAAGCCGCCAAGCCCGCATCACGCCTTGCCAGCCGACTACGACCGCGAGGACGACGCCAGCCTTTACCTCCATTACTGGCCGCAAACGCCCAGCACGGCATCTCAAAGCAGCGACGCGTTCTCGCCAGCCACCTCCCCTGACAACACGGCACTATTAAGCTACCACCACGGGATGAGACAGGTGCGCATCTTCAGTTCACCCTCCCCGAGCTCTTTCGTGCCTTACTCATCGCATTACTCTGCTACTATTAGGCAGCACTCACCGGACTCCGTCGGACCACTCAGACTCCCACTCTCGACTTCGGATCCCTCCCGACTTTTGACATATCCTCGGCCTCCCCCTCGCACGTCGGCGTCGGACCACCCAAGACCGCTCCGCTTCCTCGGCCCAACTCTTCGTCATCCTCCACAACCATGGCCACACCAGTCGCAAGCCGATCGCCTCCCTACGAAAATCCTTTCGCAAATCCTTCCCCGATGCAACAACCCCCGTCGGCCCCAGCGCAACTCGACTACTTCAACTGCAAACCCCTCCCTCCACCTTCCGCGCATCAACATCCTTACCGCTGCAAAGTGTCGTCGCCGCTCTGCCACTCTCCTTACTCGTATACCTCTCGCGGCCAACAACCTCAACACTCGTCTCACCTTGGCTCGTACTTTTCCCCCGCAGTTACCCCAGCCCCACTCCAAGTCCTCACAAGACCTTCCTCGCCCATCCTCTCGCCGGCTGGCTTCATCCCGCCTACACCCGACGACCTCTTCCCTTACATCTCATACGAGTCGTCGTCGCCCGCCGCTATCGTCCCTCTCCCCACTCCACCACCCTCTTCCGACCCCACCACCGCTTCGTTCTCCACCACGCCGACACCCACCAAGACTTCCAACCTTCTCGATGTCAAGATCTACTTCTCTGCCACGCAGGATCTCGTTAAAATTCGACTGCCTAAGCAAGCGTCGTTGGAGGACTTGAAGTCGAAGGCGGGCGACCGGATCAAGGGTGGATGGAAGGGTCTGTGGGTAGCCAAGGGAGGAGTGGACACGCGAGAGCCTTCGGGCGTCATGACGTCGGACTTGGATCAGTTGGAAGAGGACAAGCAGTGGAGGAGCTGGTTGGAAACTGCAGCTCGGAGTGGGTCAGGAAAGCAGAGGAGGATCGTCCTCTGGGCGGTATAAGTTGAAGTGCACGCAAGTAATTTATTCAGTCTCGTCTCTCTTTCTTTCCTTGCCTCGTTTTATTTTATTTTCTTCCTGTCCTTTTTCGTTCTTGTATCACCCCGTACCCCACTCATTGGCTCGTGTCTGCACATTGCTCTCCTACTGTCCTTTCCTGTTGTTCTGTGTATATGTATTCACCACCTCTTTCTTTCCTCGTCTCTGTTCCATCCACCCCCTTCCTTTCCAGCTAACCTTATCAGCCTTATAAACGAGCCCTGGGAGGTTCCTTATAGAACTTTGTAGTAGTCTTTGTTGTAGACCGACGGAAAGAATCACAATACATATAGTGATAAAATGCTGCAAACCGCTAGTCTAGTGTGCGAGTGAGAGGGGTACGCTGAACCTGCTAAAGGAAAGAAAGCTTGCTACGGAGCGCGTGTCTGGCGTTAGCAAGCACGGTCAAGACAAGCGGAGGAAGAGATTTGTGAAATCATATTAGATCAAGAATCAAGGTCATAGAAGCCCAGAGCAGTCTTTCAACCGCACCCACTTCCCCTTCAGAGGGTGAAGTGGGTTCCTCCAACCACTTTTTATAATCCGGAAAGGATGAAGAGTGTAATGAAAGGACTTACGGCTCGGGAAGACAAATATTCTATGGTTGAGTTGGTGGTAGTGAAGCGCGTGCCGCGAACCTTTTGTCGTACCACCGTCCCAGGAACGTCTGCGCGATTGAGAACGATGACGATGTGATCCAACACAACGTAAGAGCCTAGTAAATGAACAAAAGGAGAGAACTGTTCAGCCTTTCTGCGAGAAAAAGGGTAGAGCAACGGGAGACGGGAGACATACACCTGGGCTCCACATCGAAACACCAATCATGAGCACCGCGCCACCTCTCGCGACACCCTCAAGAATCTTGGAGAACCGACTCGTCGTGGGGTCCAAAGCAGGTTTATCCTCCACCGCCATCTTATCCATGACGGTGTCCTTTTGAGCCTTGCTTCCAGGTGCTCGAGCCGTAGTTTGAACGATCTCCCACTTCCCCGAAGGGGTCTGAACGAGGGTCGATACGGTCTGCTTGCCACTACCTCCATTCTTCTTCCCCGCTGCGGCAGCGTTCTTCTTGTGCTGCTGCTTAGCCCATTCGCTCTCTTTGAAATCTCCAGCTCGCTCCCTCGCGAACTTTCTACCCAGTTCCAAGCTCGTCAAACTGAGCATTCCTACGGCCAAGGGGAAGACGCCCGTAGCGTCAGGTAAAGCGAGGGGGACGTCGCTGAGGAATTTTTCAAAGTAGAGTGGAGTGTCGGGCATGACGCTGATGGAGCGAATCGCTAGGGAGGTGAGAACGATGGTTGGGATTAAGGTGAGTGGTGGTGCTAGTGCGGTGTATAAAGGTTGGCACTTGTGCTCCTTGAGTAATTTGGCGCGGTAGGCTATTGCCTGATAAATTGCTGTCAGTGAGGGACATGAAGCGATACATGGGAAACCAAACCTACGGCCGTTTTGAACTCGGACTCGAACCACTCTTTCGGGTTCGGTTTGGTCTTCGCTTCAGCAGCCAGCTTCGCAGCAAAAGGTTTGCGCCATTCTATGATCTTGGGGATGACGATATCTCGTTGACGAGCGACTCGTTTGCGGGCCTGGTGAAAGGTTCGACCAACGTGTATTCAGAGTTGAGCTCGAACTCCACTACTATTAGACCCACCCAAAAGAAGACAGGAAGCGTCACAGCCGTCCTTATAGCGAGCGTTGAGAGGACGATCCCAGCTGCATACGGTCCGATAAACTCCGGTAACGGGAATTCCGACAAAGCATTCCCAACCGATAATATTTGGTCTCCGAGTGCTGTTATTGGTGAAAAGTGCCGAGCCTGCTGCTGATTCGGCAAATGGCGAGGAATTATTCGAGTCCTACATCTTGATTGATGGAGTAGCTGTCGGCTTGGTGCGACTGCAGGACGGAACATCACAACAAGGCCGAAAAGTAGCTGTGCCGCGATCGAACGTTTGCTCGAGTTTGCACCTTCGTGCACGGGAATCTTAATCCGCACGGGAATCCTAATCGCCCCCTCCCTCTCTTCCACGTTTCCGCAGCTATAGCCTCTATGTCCGCTATCTGTTCATAATTTGGGCTAGAAACCCACCAGCTGCAACTACGGACGAAGTCGTGACTGCTAATGCTCTCAACTGGGGTCTCGGCCCGCTCGGCCAGTGCTGAGTCGTACCCGGCGGCATCCATAACTGTACAGGTCACAACATTACAGTAACAGATTTTCACACCCAACACAGTCTTACCAACTTCTTGAAGGATCATATAGTTCTCCTGACTCTGGAAAATCAGATGCAATGCTCCACACGCTTTCACTCGTTAGGTATCGGGGATCCTCGTTGCTTGCCGTACATCTGGTTGTCTGGCTGGCTTTTACAACTCGAACCAGGGGAAACAGCCGATTCTGGTGGTATTCATATCCTTTGTGGGCTTGGCTGAAGCGTGGCTGTCTTCTTCCACACGTTTCGTGGGTCGCTCGAGATGACACTGCTCATCAAATGTATATTTTATTCAAGCTCATGGGAAAGCGTGAAATAAATAGCACGCGTTTCAGGGTTGAATCGCGACCGTCATTCTTCTGTAAAGGATGAGTGGGGTTCGAAGGAGCAACGCAGGCATTTTCACGCGGCCTTCCTCTTCTTTTCGGCCTCTGCCCGCCTGAACTTAGCAATTTCGACACCAATTCCATTGTTGACTCTCTTTTGAAGATCGGGGAAGTAGCCGAGCTTGAAGAGAATCTCGAGGTGCACGAAGAAGGGAGCCAGGACGAGAGCTAAATTTAAACAAGGGATGTCATCAATGACCGCGGCTCCGAACGTTTGTCGGAGAGCATTGCCGCTGACCTCCCAAAAGATTGTCCAGCAAAGCTGGAGCTCGCTTCTCAGCAACTCCGTGCCCGATGAACTGCATGATCCAGGAGACTGCGTGGAGGATGGCGGCATTTTTCACTCCATCTTGCCGGTAGGCGAAAGAAGTTGCTGTCAGAAGACTGAGTGCCATTTTTGGTACGTAAAGAAGCTAGATTACGAAAAGGAATCAGCTCGGGGCAGTAGAAGCCGAGGAATATGTTTGAACCGTACCCCAGCGACAGGATCAAGAATCATGTAGTAGAGGTTGTACAAGACCGCCACCACGAATGGCCAGTTGAAGTCAAGAGTCATATACTGGTTAAGCACGTAGTGAATCTTGGGGAAGGTTTCAGGAATCGGCAAGTTGCGACCCATGACGAATGAGGTCCTGTGGGGGCCCACCGACGACTGTGAGCACCTGGACGCTGGTTCAAAAGCACTCCGCGGAGCTCGATGCTTACCATAAGATGGTTGGAACGAACACCATATGGATCGCAACATTGACTTTGTGCGAGTGGTAAGCGCCGTAGAATACGAGCTAAAGGCGTTCGCCAGTCAGGTCGAGCGGGGGAGGCTTCTCCCGATTTCAGCGGTGAAGGACAAACCTGGTGCTCGACGTCGAAAAGCTTTGAGACCATTGCGTGCACTGGAGGAGGCGGGGGAGGGAGAGGGCTCAAGAGATGGGAGCTCCTGTGAGAAGCTGCCTTATATCACGCGGCGCCCTTGACATGAGCTAGGGGAAACCTGAGCCAAGGCGATCTCAGGCGCAACCGCTCCTGACACTACAATTACTGTACATAAAGCAGAGAGGTCTGCAAGCTCAGTTGAACAGCCAAAGCAGTCTCTACTCTCTCTCCTACAGCCCGTATGGGCATGATATCTCGTCAGGGGACGAGCAAATCCGGGTGCCGGGATTCGCTGACATCCGGGGTCCCAATTTCAACCAACGGAGTCTTCGACCTTAACCGTGGAAAGAAACGGCGTCCCTGTTGACGTCTGCTCGTCAACGTTGCATACTCGAAGCCTACAACACTCCACGTTCGCTACCCGTCACGCCACTCTGAAAAAATGGTCCGCTCAACAATCATTGCAAGGGCAACAGACGCGCTCCCTCTGGCAGCCAGTGTCGACGACGAGCAGGTGGGACTGAATTTGGACCCTGGTAGCCGCGCCATTAGCTGACGTTTGGTTCTAGACCGAGAATGATCTCCAAGAACACAAGCAGCAGTCAAAGCTCATCTTTCGGCGCATAACTCCAAACTCTGAGCCGCGATGCTCTATAGAGAGCGGGGCGTATACTTTGCAGTCCGTTCCTGGCACCATTTCGGCTTTTGGTTACCATACTGACCGTCCTTCTCGTTTCTTCAGTTACCTCATATCCGAAAACGTGGTTTACTTGACTATTGCGGAGAAATCGTATCCTCGAAAGCTAGCTTTCTCTTACTTGGACGAGCTTTCGAAGGAGTTCGCTATAACGTATGGACCCAAGGTGGAGGCTGCCAGGAAGCCGTACGCCTTCGTTGGCTTTGGTAAGTTACTGCCCAATGTCCCAATCTTTCATGATACCCATTTTGTATGGGTCGATCCTCTATGTAATTGGCTCACATGCAATATCTGATAGATACATTCATGTCCAAAACCGCCCGACTTTACCAGGATACGAGAACCGCCACCGCAGCCAGCGAGAGTAGCATGGACCGGCTGAATAACGAATTGCAAGACGTGACACGAATCATGACGAAGAATATGGAGGAGCTGTTATGGCGGGGAGATAGCCTCGACAGTGAGTTCCGAAGCGCAGGCTTCTGAGGCCTGTAATTCACGCTCTTTATTTACGCAGAAATGTCACACCTCTCGACATCCCTGCGGTCCGAATCGGAGAAGTATCGAAAGGCAGCGCGAAAAATTAACATAGACGCGATGATACGACAATACGCGCCATTGGGTGGCCTGGGGCTACTATTTATCATCATCATATGGTGGAAGTTCTTCTAAGGACTCCTGTATTACCCGCCCTTCCTCTCGGACTGTGATCTTGCTTATCTTAATACCGCATCTACTTCACTTCTTGTCGTGCCAGCGATTGGCAGATGGTTTTGTGGAAGCCCTGGCCATCCAAGCCGAGGCTCATTTACCCGTTTGACCTAAGAGGTAACACGTGGTTTAATACGTAGTACGGTAGCATGGCGAATTATACGCACCGAGAAAGAATTCATCGACGCTTCCTCTCCGTCTCCACTAAATAGTAGCCATCCTTTGTGTTCGTAGCGGCATCGAGGAGTGGGCGACCTTTAGCCTCCTCAGGCAAGTCTAAGGCATCCCCTGACGCTTCCTCTTCAAACTGCATCCCCCGAGCTTCGGGCCATATCCGACCGTCTGGAATGCCGCTTCCATCCTTGGGCAATTCGATCGTTTTGACCGCCTCCACCATGCGGATCATTTCAACCAGGTCCTCGCGAAGGCTCTCGAATTCCGGAGTGCCCTTCTCAGGTGGATTTAAAGAGGATAACTTGTGCAGACGTTTTAATGTTGCAGGTTCTAGTGTTGGGGCAGGGTACGACGCGAGGAGGTTTTTGACGGACCAAGTTGGTTCGAGAGGCATGCCGAGTTCGTCAGTAGGTTTTGGTAGAGAGCTTGAGAGTTTGGATGAGTATAGTCGGTACCTCCCACTTGAGAGGTTAACGGTCCAAATCCATGAACGTCGAGTGAGCATTGAGGGTATCCTCGGGGGGTGTTGTTTGGACCTCGATGGCGTGTGACGTTTCGAGTTTTTGGCTCGCCAATCTACTTTTCTTCATCGTCCGACTCGTTACCCAGCTTCCCAGTACGCCCAAGTTTTACTTCTCAGTCCACTCATCTGATTCTAACCGGTCGCTCGTTTTATTTCAGAAATGGCTTCAACATCAGTAGCAAGCAAACTGACGGCGAAAGTCGTGTCTGCGGCGATGCCCAAGTCTCCGATGATTCACTCATCCGGAAATCTGTATCAAATTTTGTCATCTCTGCCTAAAGATGGAGTAGGAGCCAGAGTTACTCAGGCGCGCTGGGAGAAGAAGGGCATTCAGGATTCATATTGGGAGATCACTCGCGTCCGACTAAAAGCTGAAGGCAACCACGGCAAAGCTTGGGGAAAACTTGTATGGAAGGGTGAGTCTATATTTCTCCTGCTCATAGACACTGTGATTGAATATTATTCTGCAGGAAAGCCGGTGAACGAACATACCACTCGTATCCGTCAGGGTTTGAAGTACCTGTGGAAAGACGTTACCAACGCACCAAACGCCTCAGTCGTCAAACCAGCAGCTCCACCGGCCCCCACAGCGTAATGCATTGCTCTTCGCTCTTCTATATTGTTTTACCGGTATCTCCCTTGCCCTATTATTATGACCGTCATGCTGCGGAGATTCCTACGAGCGTAAAAATATCGAGACCAATATTCCCCTGAGTCGATCGTATTTTCCGAGATCGAATAGTCTGGATCTTGCCGCTCGTAAGACGCTGAAAGTATTGCGAAGGTGAGCGAGAGAAAGTTGTCTTCGGCGGTCTTAGAAGACTGCCGGATGTCAGGATACCCGGAGTTGGGAACGTGATACAAATCCAAACAGCATGCGCTCGCCAATTCGACTTTACCGCCGTTCGCTTCGACACCCCCACCTTTTCTAATACTAGCCAAGTCTCTCTGGCCTCCCATCAAAATCTGTAGCGGAACAGGAAAGTAGCAGGAACGGTGAACTAGGATGGATCAGGACCAGCTCATTGATGCGTGAGTAAGATGTGTTGGGAAGCGTATGAGCCGGTGGTCGGCTAACTTTGGCAATGTGCGCGCCATCTCCTTACAGGCAGTTTCATCGGGCGGTGGAAATTGTACAATCGTCAGTCTGCTGGAGGGTCTCGTATGGCTGATGGGAGTCCGCTTACCACCATGTTAATTTAGACTGCCGAAGACGGGTCCAATCCAGACCGCCTATGAAGACAAGTTGGAGATGTACAGGCAAGTGTACCGTCTACATCCTCTCAGCATCTTTTGGCTAACTTTCGAATTAGCTTGTTCAAACAAGGTATCTCGTTACGGTGCACCCTAATGAAAGTTGGCTAATGAGTTCCGCGCGGCTGCGAAGCAACTACCGGGGATGTCCAAGGCGCTCGGCCTGCCATGTGGGACGTCCTGGGTAGGGCCAAGTGGCAAGTACCTCCACTTTCACTGCGCGATAAGAGGCCTGACCATTCACGCACAGGGATGCTTGGGACAAGCAAAAAGACCTTGATGCTCAACAGGCCAAATGGCTCTACGTCCAAACTCTTCAAAAGGTGAGCTCTAATGTGCTTCATCTGGTGAACCATGGGCTAACGCCTCCCCAAGGTACTCCGACGGTACTCGGACAGGACAGTGGCAAGGGATCTTGTACGGGAACTTGACTCGTACGGAACTGATCCTTCTGCCCTCCTGAGCGGTAAGCAGGTCGACAGATTAAATTTCAACACCTAACTGAATTGCTATTAGCATCACCGCAGCCGCTCTCTGACGATGACCGAAGCTCGACGTCTTCGGTTCCGGCGCCAACTCCGATTGCTACAAGTCGGCCGGCAGCCCTCCACCAACCTCAGCCGCGACCTTCTTCGGGAATGCTTCCGTCTACGATAATCTCTCCGCCGCCTCTAGAACAACACGAAGCCGGGTATCTTGTCGAATCACCCCTTCCGCAAGTCGCTGAGATTCCAGTCGAGCACATTGAACCCGTGTTATCCGACGAGGAGGAGAGGCACGATGTCGTGAGACCAGACCTCATGTCTCCTCCAACGAACTCGGCTGTCAGCGTACGCCCCCAATCCTCGTTGTCTTCGCAAGTACGCTACCGCACTCCTAGGGGCAGCTCCTACGCACCAACACCAGTCAATGCCACCCCAATCGCCCCTCCCCAACCTCTCCCCCGATACGCGACCCCTTCTGCCTTCGCGCCAGTCCCACTTCCTCCTCCAGGCCCCCCGGGTCCTCCAACTATCGCATCTTACCCGACAACGATGTCATACTCTGCACCCCCAATGCAGCAGCCCAATATGACGGGCAGCTCCGTTCCTCATACATATACCAGATCAGCAACACTTGCCCATGGCCTCCAGATGAGCCGAACACCTTTGGAGAAAGCCGTGGAAGCGATGCAGGCATCCTTGGCCGCGCTTCATGAGCGCATGGATTCGATGGAGGCGGCTTTATATGGGCACTCCCCACAAGCAGGTTCGGTTCAAACACCTGGCGGTCGTCGGGGCATCGTCTCCCCGCTAAGAGGCCCCATGGGTTACTTCAATGCCGGCACGGGCGGCGTTCCGTTTGATCCCCATCAAACGGGAGCATGGTCTATTATTCTCGTGCCATTGGCTCGAATCCTCGGACGGGTGAAGCAATTGATCTCCTTTTTGCTGTACCCTCCTGAGCCAAGCAAGTCGACAGCTCGGCTTATTGTCATCCGGCGACTGTTCCTCGACGCTAGCTTCGTGGCATCCGTGCTTGCAGCCATCAGAGCCATCTGGAAAGTGACAGGGATCCGCCGGAGGGAAGTAGCTCTCGCCCTCATCGGAGTTTGGTACGCTATTACTGGTAAACAACCCAGGGTGTTAGCCGAGAAGGCTGTCGGACATTGACGGAAGATGTTTTACATTTCTGTATTTCTTTTCTTTTTTCATTTACCCTATTTCCGTTGTTTATGCGCCAGGATGTATTGCAGACGGTCAATGTAAAGGTGCCTTGGGGCGGAGGCAAATCACCCATCTAAAGCGCAGAGTTTGATTCCATTTAATATACAAAAGCTTCAAAGATTCGGGAAGGGGACGAATAGCGATTATGCCATTTCCATATCAACAACACATCGAATGCATTCACCCTCCTAGATGAGGGGATGGGTAAGCACTGATTGCGTGAGCGGGTGACGTCCAAGACTTACGTGCATATATCCGAATCCCTTGTTGATGTCGGTCAAGGTTGTATTATGGGTAACGTACTCATCGACGAACATCTTTCCTGCAAGATAGTCTTCAACTATGCCAGGTAGCTCGGTACGGCCCTTGACACCACCGAAGGCTGTTCCTCGCCAAGTGCGCCCTGTGACAAGTTGGAACCTAAACAAAAATAGGTGAAATCTTCCTCTTACGAAGTGTTACACCTCCACCTACGGTCTTGTGGAAATCTCGGCACCAGCAGGCTAGAGCAAATCATGCTAAGCCGAACTTCTCGCAAAGGGATGACAAACAGCGACTTACTGCTACTCCGATGATGGTGCTGACACCCCACCCCTTGTGAGCTGCTTCCAAAGCTGAGCGCATGACTTGGACCTTACGGGAGAAGGTTTCAGCCTTAAAACATTCATAAATGATCTCGAAACCCTTACATTGCCTGTGGCATCGAAGGTATAATCCAATCCGCCATCGGTGATCTCAATCAAGTGCTGGGTGATCGTTTTGCCTTGAGGTAGTTCCAGAGGATTAATGAATTCGACGTTGTCCCCTCCGAATTTCTTCGCCCAAGCTTCCTTTTTGAGGTTAGTGTCGATGGCGATAATTCTGGAGGCACCGACCAAACGAGCAGTGTTCAAGACACCGAGGCCGATGCAACCGCAACCGAAGACGGCGACGGTGCTGTTCGCTACACACAAGAGATAAGGTCATCTTCTTAACGAATCGGACATTAAGAGGATAAATCTACCAACGCCGGGGCTGGGCATCTTCATAACTGCACCCTAGAAGTACCTGGCTTCAGTCAAGGGGAGCACTTTATTATGAAGGAGACTTACCCATGCCGTCGTAATGCCACAGCTAAAAAAGAAAAAGAAAAAAAGGGGGGGATGGCTTGTTAGAGGCGAGCAGGCCTGAAACTGGTTTCAAGAGTCTTACCCAAGTAAGCACGCCTTCTCAAGAGGTGCTTTCTCAGTGATCTTCACGACTGACACCTCGGCGAGGACCGTATACTGGGAGAATGTCGATGTTCCCATCTTGAATACGATTTGAATACGAGTCATTGTTGGGTTTCATAATCCGTCGGTTCGCGGGCACTTACGAAGTGGAAGATGTTCTGGCCTTTACACCTGAATCGGCTAGACCCATCCGGCATGAGACCTTGTCCTTGAGTAGCGCGAACTATATCCCGAGAGAGGAAAAAATAACGACCATGTTAGATGACAATGCTATGAATCATTAAATCTGGACAAAACGGTGCGAACCGGAGCTGCAAAGGTTAGTCTTGCCACTCTTGCAGAATTTGCATTGACGACACTCTACGAGGT
Source organism: Tulasnella sp. UAMH 9824 (assembly GCA_019633595.1). Lineage (NCBI taxonomy): Eukaryota > Fungi > Basidiomycota > Agaricomycetes > Cantharellales > Tulasnellaceae > Tulasnella > Tulasnella sp. UAMH 9824. The sequence goes on from WSUI01000252.1 coordinate 25,286, forward strand.
AAAGTGAATACGAGCAGAGACTAATGCCTGAAATGAAGTTTACCTGCTGTATACAGAGGTATGACGTGATCGCCCTGCAGAACCCGATGTTAGGGAGACTCTTGGTGCTAAGTCGCGCAGCATACCGGTTTAACGCTGGTCACTCCTTCACCGACTGACTCGACCTAAATGCAGATTAACATGGTGCTAAAGTCAAATGGGGAACCAAAGCTTACGACGCCCCCTAATGCAAGTCACAGCTCTCAGAGTCAAACAGGGAAAGTGAAGCAATCGCGGGTGCGTACCTCCTTCGTGACCGAGAATGACGGGGAAGACGCCTTCTGGATCCTTGCCACTACGGGTGTACTCGTCCCTACAATCAATACCCGTTAGATATACTGCACGAGTCACGAGTAGGGAGTAAATTTTACAACACTCACGTATGGCAGATCCCAGTGTACAGAATTAACACTCGAACTTCACCCTTCTGGGGAGGCGCGACCTCGATGTCCTCGACAACAAGGTCTTGACCAGCTCCCCAGCAAACGGCAGCCTTGCAAGAAATAGTTTGTCCAGCAGTCATAGTGGTAGATGGAACGATAACGGTGGAGGTGGAGGTTTCAGACTAGGCACTCCAGGGGCCGGCGGAAGCCCTGACGTCGGTGAAAGTCCGTTAAACCCGTTTGAGCGCTGCGTTCGGACCTTCCCTATTCTTTCCGGCCAAGGATGTCTTTTCAGAATGTGTACTATAAGCGAGTAAGTTGCCCCTTGTGAGAGATTTAGAGAATCCCGACTGACATCTAGATGCAGGCCGTAGCAACTGCAAAGCCATGGTACTACAACCTTGTCAATTCTCAGGAGCGTCAAGACTGATCTCTCGATCTGTGAACTATGTTCCCCAGCTACATATGTCTAAAGCAGACCACAACTGTTCTCGCGACCGTCGACGTCGTTGATTTCCTGTACACATGCGACAACCATCTAAGCGATCCCGGGTTTGCGACGCTGGTAGCTGCGGAACCTTCAAAGCCTCAAGTCAGTGCAGAGGAGATTGAACGTGTCAAGAAAGAGTACGAGGAAAAGCAAAAGGCCAAGAAAGAGAAGGAGGAGGCGCAGAAGAAAGAGAAGGAGAGAGAGAAGGAGAAAGAGAAAGAGAAAGACGGGAATGATAAAGGTGCAGATGCTAAGACTGCGGCGGTACCCAAGAAGTCGACAACTTCCGCTGCGACTCCAACACCTCCAACTCCGGCTACACCTTCTCATCAGAAATATGTTCTTCATCGTCAAATATTCCAGATGAGACAGGATGAACACAAGAAGCGAAGGCAGGCCAAGGAGGTTAAGGAAGTCGCCCCCAGGTTCCCAATAGCACCCCGTTCAAGCGTAAGCTAGACTTTGTGGTCGGCGTAGAGCTTTTATGAGGAGTATTGATAGCATGAATTAATTCGATGTGAGCCTAAGCATGGCTCTTAGGAGTGGTGTGACTTCTCCAAAAAACGCCGAGCCACCGCCTTCCCGCCACCTTCAACAGTTGACGCTCTTCCGAACTCCGGTCAAACATCTGGAGATGCCTGTCCGAGAAACCGTTTCCTCGGCACTTCGAGCCTTATTCTCTCATCCGGCCAGCGTTCCCCTACCCATCGACTCGGCCAAACTTCTAACACACATTGTATCATGGTCGCTGACAGCGGGGATTCAAAAGGGCTCTCGACTGCGGCTAACCGAAGTGCAGCTTTTGGAAGATATCCTAGAGGAATTCGCGGAACGATGGGATTATGGTGATGTGGAAGTCTCCTGGAGCAACGACCATAATGGCGGAATGGCGGTGGGTAATATCAGCCGTGCCGTGGTAACCAGAGTGCAAGTGGAAGAACCACTGAGGAAAAGGAAGCGCGAGAGCTCGGAAGAACCTCGTGAGTGAACTCCCTATCCCCTGTAGGTAGGTCAAGCCGCTGCTCACTGTCACATCGACGTTTGTCACTAGTCGCTGGAGGTGTTGGCATGACAGCGATTTCGGAACATCAAGTGCCACCCGTCCAGGACGCCCACCACATAAGCGAAGATCTCCGCGAAGTGTACATGATGCTTCAAAAAGGCACTGCTAAAGGAAAGCTGTTAGCTGAGCAGGTGCGACATATAAGTTAGTAGCTGAGGTCTGGGGCTCACACCTACCGGCAGTACCATTCCGTCCCAAGCCATTCCTTCGATCCAATCTGTTCACATATCACAAAAGACGATTGCATTAAGGCTCAGCGCATTGCACAAGCCCAAATTACACCTGAGCCCCCTCTACCTCCTGGTCGACGTCCACCAACACCGCCCATTACTCATTGTGACAAAGTACACTTTAAACCCCTCATTCGACCACATACGGACCCGTCTTTGGGACACTGTTCATACCTCAACACGTGCTATTCCGAACCAACCTATGCTTTGTCTCCATCCATTCCCCCGCCATCGAACAACCCTTCGGGTCCGAGAATCGGCAACACCAATGCCGTGTCCCTGCCGAGTGGGTTAGGTGCGGGGGGAAGGGGCAAGGAAAAGGCACCATGCCGATACCTGCACTTTGAAGTCGACTATGATGCCGGTGGGGGAGCCGACGCTAGCGGTATTATGCCAGGAAGGAGGAACGAGATGGCATCTGGTGCTTACCAGTATGACGACGGGGAGGGGTTGCAGATCGGAACAGGACCGACAGGTAGAGGCATGAGAGATCAGGTAAATCGTTCTTGAGTGGTAAAGCGGGTGACCGAACTAAAAGAGAATTCGTAGCTTCCACCCCAGTGGATCAATTGCGACGTCCGCAAGTTCGACTATTCAACTCTCGGCAAGTTTCACGTCATTATGGCCGATCCGCCGTGGGATATTCATATGAGCGTAAGAACATTCTTCTGCTCGGAGAAGATCCAGATGTCACCGGAATTAACATGTTCGTCGTCTTAGTTGCCGTACGGAACCATGACGGATGACGAAATGAGAGCCATGCCTATACCGACCCTGCAGGACGAGGGTGTGATATTCTTATGGGTTACAGGTCGAGCCATGGAAGTGGGGAGAGAGTGCTTGCGTGTCTGGGGGTAAGGCTTCCAATCCTATTTTGGGAAACGCCTTGACGAGTGATCACTGCGCCCACAGATACACACGAGTCGACGAAGTGGTATGGCTGAAGACGAACCAGGTAGAATCCAGCAAGCCTAATCAGCCCTTACTGCCTTTACTGATTAACTCGCCGCATAGCTCCAACGAGTGATTCGCACTGGACGCACGGGTCATTGGCTTAAGTACGTGTCCTTCGAATCCCGTCGCTGAATTCCAACCTGCTCATCTACTTTGAAGCCACACAAAAGAACATATGTTGGTTGGCCTTAAGACTAACACCGACGAGGAGGGTAACCTCAAGTGGCCAAAGTGGTTAAACCGTGGCTTGGACGTCGACGTAATCGTATCCGAGGTTCGTGAAACGAGCAGGAAGCCAGACGAAGTGTATGGAATGATAGAGAGGATGTGCCCTGGCGGTCGCAAACTAGGTACACTTTTGACGTCAATCCTTGGAACGTGACTGACGCCTTTCTGTTGCGATAGAAATCTTTGGGCGTAAACATAATACTCGACCCGGGTAGGGTTGCGTTGCTGCGAACATGCGTTTTTCGTTGCTCATACACTTTGGTACGCCAGGTGGATCACCCTCGGTAATCAACTAGGACAGGATCAAATTTATGAAGAGGATTTGGCGCAGCGGATTCAGGCGCGGTAAGGTTTTCCGATATACTTCGGGGGGTGGCTTTATCTGAAGCGTTCTCCGATTTGATAGGTATCCTGAGCGCGTCATTAGGCGTCCAACTTAACCGCACTTCTCTTCTCCGAAATCCATTGGGTCTTGTCACCCTTTAGTACGTCTCAAGATGTCGCCAGGACTTATAGTTTTGAATGTCTATCTTATCGCGTTCCGGGGCCCCCCCGGCTAAGCCATGTGTCTTATTTCCGAACCTTGAGAAGACGGTCAAGGTTCAAGGATCCCTTCGAGGGCGTTTGATTGCCAGAATTCCGGCGCGTGCGTGTGCAGCTGGGATGCGCCAATCATTGCCCGCAGCTACATCTTGCCGTACGAATTACTCTTGAGACCCGAGATCGACGATCGCTTCTAGTGCGTGCCCTATAGTCTAGGCAATGTCCAGAACCTATTATGGGCATTCCGAGGACAAATGTGCAGCTGCTATTACTCTCTGAGGCATCCTCGAGGGGTTGTTGTGGACCGTTAATTACTAATTAGGGTCGGCGTGGGGTAATCTGATCTCGTTCTATTCCCGACCACCAGCCTCACTCCTGACCACCACTCCCGCCTTCCGCGACTGTTATATAGCTCGAGGCTTCAGGTAGGTGCTTTCCTGAAATGCCTGCAGGGATAACCCCTTCTTTTACCGAAAACTCTGGTTCTAACCTGGCCACCACCATAGGTGTTCTTACCATCGTCCAATTCATCCCCCTGTTCGTATCAGCCGAAGATATGGCTAACTACGTTCAGTTTCCTTCGTCTGGAGCTCCACCGAATGGCCAGTATGTGTCCTACGGTCAAGTTCCCGCTGCCACTGGCCAGCCTACAGGCAATGGAGGTGGGCCTGGGGGTTATGGGGTCGCCTATCCCACCAGCAACCCAGCCTACACTAATCCAGGAGGGTCTCCGATGCAGCCAGGCTCGCCTCAACCGGGCGCTCAAGCGTATATGAATCTCAGGCTTGCCGACGGCACCGTCTCCTACGTTCCTGTTGTCGCCCAAATGGTCGGCGGCCGGATGCAGTGGATCACCTCAGGGCCTGGGGGTGGCCAGCCTGCGCTTCAGGCCTCTCCTAGGGGAGGGGAACTAATGCAAGCTCAACGGACGGGTCACGATGCGCAGGTGAGCCTCGTGTCTGTCTGTGGTGTACCGCAACGAGGCTGACAATGTCTTCGGCGTCTTATCTCCAGCCCGCATACGCGGATTACCGTGCTGCTGAACGGGAGACTGCTCCATCGGACCGGAAGTGGTACCAATCCAGCAAGAAAGATAAGTCGTCAAAGAAGACTCGCGAATGGGAGAAGGAAGCTCGAGCTCGGGAGGAAGCGTAAGTGCTACGCAGTCCACGCCCCTCATTTAGGTGCTAATCGGGCTCTGTCTTCTCACAGCGAGGAACGCCAAAGGCTAGAAATTGTAAGTGGTTACAATCTAGCATCCGTGCCGCCGTGCTGATCAAACCGTCTTAGGCCGAACGCGAGCGCATCCGCAAACTGTCGAACAACTTTGAGCGCGAGCGAGAGCGCCGGGCGTCCGTCTCAGCTGAAGGACGACCGTCCGGAATCCTGCATCACTCCACATCTGGTCGAGACCTCGGCCAGCGCTTCGGAGAGATGGGCCTTGGGCCAAACGGCCCTTACCAGAGTGCCAGCACCCGATCGCGCCGCCCATCCACTTCGGAGGCGGAGAATCCATACCAACGCGCCCGGCGGCTTAGCACTGGCGTTCCACCCGATGGTCATACCGGAGGAGACTATACGCGCCAAAGGACAATTAGCGGGAACTATGGAGCACCTACAACTCCGGCGTCTCGTGTGGGTGCGTTCTATCCCGATCGAGAACGCGCAGTGGGTCGGGGTGAGTATGATGCTTCAGGTCATGCTCGATCGCCTTCCGGCGGTTTCCCTATGCCTGGTACACTGCCAGCCGCAAGCTACGTTGCACCAGATGGAAGCGGCCGAGTCATGGGTGGAGGAATGTTAGTGCAGCCTGGAGCGCCTGGATCGGGCTTCCTCCCTCACGGTACCCCCGGGAATCACTCAGTGGCAACCGCCAGCCCGGATGGACGACTGGCACCACCTACCTCCTTCTATCGCGAGCCATCTCGATCTGTGGTACGTACTGTCTCATGTGCGTTGGTGCTGTTGCTGTTTATTGATCCTTTGTCTCCGGCAGCCTTATCCGCGCTTTGACCCGTTCTCCATTCTTTGGGATCTCGCGGACTTCCGAAAGTTCAGTCCACCACTCCCTGCGCTGCTCGTGCCTTGTGACGTTTTGCACGACGACTGGAACCGTTGCATGCAGGATTTGAGTACGTCGTGGGGCGGAGTCCTGCCTTACGACATCTTCAAGTCACCCAAGAAGCCCCAGCAGAAACGCCAGGGCGCCGCAACGCCCGCTTCCTCCGCTCGTCAACTGGTTCGACCTAGTTCTGCCGTCGCGAAGACCATCGACATCTGGAACGCTTCGTTCTTCTACGGTCGCAAATTGGAGTTGATTCTGTATCGCGGACTCGAGAGACGCAGCGGCCTGACGGCTGGAAGGAGGACCGAGAGGTTGAAGAAAGAACAGTTCCCTCCCCAGTTCCAGGCGATACTCTACGGCCGATACCCAAAGAGGAGGCAGCGTCACGACAGCAGCGAGGACGAGACCGACGAGGACTCCGATGAGTCGCTCACGTCGTCATCCACAAGCGACTCATCTTCATCAGACGAAGAATCAGCCTCCGACGAAGAAGACCGTTCTGACGAAGAGCCTGCATACGTCACGAAGCACCGAGAGCGCCGCGGCGTTGGATCGCACCAGGTGCCGCAGACTCCATACCCCTTGTCCCGCTCGAGGAGGAACTCGCTTGCCGCTCACGGTCAGCTGGTCCCCGCCAATGCTGGGCTCGATGTGCACGAGATGTGGGCCGTCAAGAGTCGCGAGGCTGTCAAGGTTATCCGAGCTCGACAGAAGATCGAGAAGAAGAGGCGGAAGCTGGAGAGACGGATGAGACGAAGAGAACTCAGGGGCGAGCCATTATACTCGCTTTGGATCGTTCACTTATAAGACCTCGAACCCCCCTCCTGTGGAGATTTTTTAGCTACTATTGTGATTTGTATACCTCTTCACTACTCATGTCTTGAAGTATGTAACGTGAATTAAAGTGTTTCGTCCATCTGGGTGATGGCGCTCTGTTCCCCGCTTCCTGAATGCCAACTGGGAGGGTTATTAGGAGCACGTGACGTTGTTGACTGAGATTTCGACTTCGACCACCATCTCACCGTTAACCTAGCCTCTGCCCCTGAACGGTTCATAGAAGGCAAATTGCAACGATGGCAGAGAAAGACGTCTCGTCCTCTCCGTCTGGAATACAGTTCTCGTTCGCTAGAGCTCCTTCCTTTAAGTCAAGAACCCAGCAGAACCAGCTGGATAAACCAGAGTCCACCATCCCTACGCCTGGAATCTTCTCTTTCCCTAGACCGACGTTTTCTCCTGCAGCGCGCGTTAAACCTTCGTCTCTTCGTGATGAAGTACTACCACGACGATCATCGCCGTTACAGCGGTCGACCGAGCTCAGCCTCCAAGTCCATCTCCCAGCTCCTGCGCAAGCAGATACGCAACGTCTCTCCTCGCCTCAATTCGAAACTCAGCGGCGTATGATTAGTCCGTCATTTACCTCCGAAAAGTTTGGAGTCCCTGCGCGAACGCCACAACCTCCCCTCACTCCAGGTGATGGCGAGCAGCCGAGAAGCTCAGCCTTTCAGCTGCCGTCTCCCAAACTGAAAACTGTTGACTCTCTATCACGTTCAATCTTATCCACGCCTTCTTCGAAAGAACGATTGCTCCAAAGAAAAAGACAGTCTATGGGGAATCGCACCATGGATTCCCCAATGTCACCCTCTCCTAGCATTCAACCCGTAACAGGCTCGAGTAATGGCTTCTCTTCTTTGCTAACAGAAATATCCCAGGGTCAATCAACACATCCTATCCGGAACGAGTCACGGTCAAACTCAAGCATCGTTTCTTTGCCTGAAACCCAAATCCCCGATGCAGGGACCGCCAACATTCGGCCAAAGCAAGAGCCTCCGGGTAGTCAGCACAACTCTTTGGGTCATGATTTTAACAACTCCCATGCAGAAGCTGGATCCGTACGCCACCGAAGCCTCTCTCGCCCTTCAACGGAAGTTCAACCTGGCATAGGGATGGCCTTTGACATGATTAAAAGTATTGAAGATGACAATATCAGACTCGTGAGTCTAATTAAAGCTTGTTCACCTCTTAAAGGGCCTAAAACTGTGTCGGCGATCTCTAGAAAGCTGAAGTTCAGCAGCTTTCTGGGCGTCTTCAGTCTGTCCAAGCGGAAGCGGATGGCCTGTCAGCTAAGAATAGGGCTTTGGAGCGCAAGTCGCAGGAAGTTATTAGAATTGCTGCCGAGAAGTCGGTAGTCGTGCTTAAAGACTTGATCACTGGAATTAACTAAAACTCCAGGTTGGACGCGAATCACAAACAGCTCCAGACCCTTAAGTCGGAATATGTTTCTCAGGCGGCAATTTTGGAAGAACTCAAGACCTCGAAGTCGGACGTGCGCAATCTCCGAGATCACGTCCAAGCGTCACTTGCAGGTTCGGATCACCGCATTTTTCCTTGATAGTTTGCCTGACGCATGGATAACAGATATCAGGCCGCTTATCGAAGACCGTGATGAAACGCTAGGACGATCTACTGTTACGCGTCGAATAATTGGGGATATTCGCAGCGAGATGCAAACGTTCAAGGCCGACACGGAGAAAAGTAAGTTCGAATGAAGACGTCGCTGCAAGCATTTGATTCACCGCGAACCTGGTTGTAGAGCAGCACGTTATTGACCTTCTCAGGGAACAGCTGGTCAGCTGCACGGGGGACTTATCTGAAGCTCGAGATCGGGTTTTCGCTCTCGAGACAGAACTTTCGAAGTCACGGTTAACCCTCGAGAAGACGGTGGACGAGGTGACCGCTGCTAGTGAGCGACACGGGGACCCTTCTGCTCTTATCTTTTCGCTGTATTGAACTTTGCGCGTTCGGCAGCTTCCAAAATTTCCGGCCTAGCGAACGAGCTTAAAGCGCAGCAACACGAGACAATCTCGGCCCTCACCCGTGCAGGGGAACTGCAAGCGTCATTGACGACAGCAAAATCAGAGTAAGCTACCCGTTCATCTTTCCATCTGCTTAAGGTTAAACATCACCTCAAACTTAAGGACGCAAGATCTTCGCCATAGACTCCAGGATTTGGATGCTCGCAGCCACACGGTTAGCATGGAATACGCGTTACTCCAGCAGACCCATCAACAAGCCATAAACGAAGCAAGCCGCATTCCTGACTTGGAGGCCCGGGTACAGGGCCTTTCAGCCATTGAGGCTACTCTCAAGAGCAAGGAGGAATTCATTAGTGAGCTCCAATCCCGCTTGTCATCCTTACCTGCGATCGAAGCCGAAGTGAAAGCTCGAGATAAGACGATAGCGGAACTGCGGATCTCCTTGGAATCAGCTCAAGCCAACGTGAAAATGGACAAGGCACGAATAGCCACTCTCGAACGTGCTCAATCCAGGCTCGAACCTCTTACTGCTGAAAATGCGGAACTTCAGAAGGCGGCTGAACGGAGTCGAGTCTTTGAATCACAGCTTGCATCAATCAAAAAGGAATTAGAAAATGAAAAGACGACAAGACTCAAAGCTGCGAGGGATGCGGAGGTGGCTGGGCAACAGAAAAGCGAGCTCGAGCAGGCATTACGGACTACACAGGATATGTGCGTTACATGTCTGGCCGTTTGATCAACGCAGCTGACGCGTCAAACCCATCAGGTTGCAACGTTCTAATACCCGCTATGAGGCACTTTGGGCGTTTCAGATTCGTGATGGTCAATGTCTTACATATGGATACTTGCGTTGCAGATCTCGGAGCAGCGGCGAGCGGATCAGGTCGAAGACCTCACCGTAAGCCCTAATTGAACGTTGAAGGGAACGGTGGGCTCACACTGGATTTCGAATGTTAGACTCGTATCGCATCCTACGAGACCCAGTTAACGGCCGCAAGAGGCAGTGTATCTACCTGTTCATCCCAAGTGGCAAGCCTGACAGCGAGTCTAACTGAAACCCGACTGGTCGTCGTACGCAGCCTTACTCCTAGCCGACATCTGGTGTCTTTCTTACTAACTCTCTGGCTTAATAGGAAAAGCGTGAAGCTGAAACAGTTCGCCTTCAAGACGTCATCCAATCCCATGTCTCCGCCAACGCCGAACAGGTTGCAATGATCGCACAACTGCAAGCGGAATTGAAAGAACGGACCCTGTCTCTGAAGAATGTTGAAGGTCTGCAGAGTGGCCATCAAACTCGTGTGGCCAGTTTGGAGAGGGAGTTGCGGGAATTAGGCGAACGGCTGGCTGAAGCCACTACTAAGCTGCAAATGTCTGAAGCGGAGGTTAACTCCTTGAAGGCGGAAGCACAAGCTCCTGGCCAGATGGAGGAAATCAAGCGATTGCATGCGAACGTTGAATCATTTAAGCAGCAGGCAGCAGCTGCGGAGGCCAAGCGTGTCGAACAAGAAGAAGGGTTCAGGACAATGGTGCCGCGATTCAGAGCACGCGAGCCGTTGGTAAGTTGGCTTTCCAGCCAAGGGAATCGTAACTCACATTTGGTCTGTAACGGTGTATGCAGACCGAGCTCGAGACTTCTATCATTCGGGATGTCATCCTGCATGTACGAGCACCATATGACAAAGAACGGCTCGCTCAAAACAACGAGATTAAAGGAGTGGGTCTAGTTATTCGGTCACTGATACAAACACTAATCACCGGTCAACCTTTAGCGCGACACAACGATCAGCAAGTTACAGGCGCGTATTGCTCAGCTGGAGGATTTACTTGAAAAATCCTTGAACGGTCCGGAGGCAGGAAAGGTTAGTAGGATGGTTTAATGAGTTGTGCTTTCTTTAACAATGTAACCTCCGCTCAGGTTACTCTCGAGAACCAGACAGACGAAAGAGAAAACGTATCTCAGCCACTCTCTACTCCCATGTCTGACCCTCCAGCTCCGGATGCCGATCAAGTGGTGAGTACATATTCAATTCACTGGCCAAGATAATGAACGATTTGCTGTTAGACCACCGACTGCACGCCGCCTTCACCTCCTCCGGTCACTCGAGCCATCCTAGAAGCTCCTAACCCGGGCGGGACGGTGGTCAAACAATATGGATCGAATCGGTCTGCTGCCGCCATGGCCCGTCACAAGTTCGCAGAGCTCAATAGGGCGTCATTTTCATCCGAAGACGCGGTCCAGGGTGCTAGTTCGGATAACATCACCCACAGCAAGACTCCAGGGTTGGCAGCGAGAAGGGTGAAGCGCACGCATGATGATATGGAATACGACGACGAGATCGAGGAGGACGACGAAGAAAACGCTTTACCGCCAAAGGGCGGTCTGTCTAAGACAAAAGCCACTGTAAGCCAGACGCCATCTCTTTACGGCAGGGTGTTTATCCAGAATTGTTTCTAGAAGTCGAATAGGCGGTCGTCGGCACAACCCAAGGTGCGCAACATATCAAATTCTATAATTGGGTTATGTAGCTGAACACGATAACATCCGCAGCCGGTTGCGACCAGTATCGCGGCAACTGCGAGCACGGGACCCTCAAAGAGTCGCAGAAAGAAACGACCTTAGCTTACTGGACCGGGTTTCCTATGTTCTGAATGAAATGCTGCTTTACAAACGTGCGATTGCCCACGTTAACACTGCTCAGTCTGAAACCGGGTGAACCCAACGCGGATTATTTTTAGGCAAGTTCAGTCCTGTTTCGAGAGTCTCGACCGTCGAGTGCGGTCTAGACGTTCGTCGTGGGACTGGGACTCGGTGAAATAGCAGTCAGGGGCTAAGGAGGCGTCAGTCCACGCTGTGAGGAGATGCGCTGCGTGCCTAGCTCGTCTGAATCTCAACCCATCCCACAACCTCATACACTACGACTAACAACTACTCGGGCTCGATTCTTGCCCTACGTTCCTCATGGCTTCCCCCCAGTCATCGAGCGACCTTCCGCCTCCACCGGTCAGCCAGATCAGGTCAATCTTTGAAGGCATCGCCGCAAAGAGTACTACCAATAATAGTCCGGCGTCCAAAGTCGTACCACTCCCCCAGCCCAGTCCAAAGACATCCAAGGACCATACGCTGAAGAGTTCAGCTAGAGAGGATCATGCGTCCACTGCTGCTCCCGAGTTGATCCAAGCGCTCAAAAGGCAACCGCCACCGCCTCCAACGTCCACGCCGCTTACTAGAGCTGGGTTAGTGAGCTCTTCTCGCTTAGGCGTTCTGTCCTTGGATCCGACACCTTATGCTTACACGTCCCTTGTATATTCGGATTCGCTAGGACCTCATCCAACTCTGAAACCGGTGGCTCAGCCGCCTCGCGTCTTCCGGCGGAATTTCCGCCGGGCAATCCTCCAACATCATCAACTCATCCTGCCCCTCTCCTTCCTTCACGCATGCAAACCAAATTCTCGTCGCCACAGTCTACGGGTATCCTAAACTCCTACTCAGGCGACAAAGAAACAGCGTTCATGGAGTCCCCGGTGGTTGAGACGACCCCCAACGTTCGCCCAAGCGCGCTCGCTCGACACGCCCCCTCTCCAGTCCCTCCCCCTGTTCCACCTCGAAGTGCGCAACTCAGTCGTCATTCAACAGGCTCAAAACTACACGGGGACTCGAATGGACACGACGAGGACACCGTGCAAGCTACTCTGTCCTCGGCGTCTGCGGCCTTAGCCCAAAGAAAGGCTCCCCCGCCTCCTCCCATCAGACGCCCGTTGTACGTTAACTGCGGCTATCTTTAAGATTGAGTTGTTCTGACCCTTTCTTTTAAAGTAATTCATCTCGCTCACCTTCTCCCCAACCACCCTCGCCCAGACCTGGAGACCCGCCCGAACTCCCAGCACGCACGAAAGCACTCGCTCTTGGCCACACCCCCTCGAGTTCGCGTGATGGCAGGCTTATTCCTTCATCCGGAGAGTTGGATGATAATTCAAGCTTCGCGACAGCAAGCGCCAGTGGCAGTAGTCTGCTGAGCAAAACGAGCAGCCTGACATCGTCGTCCAGTGGCTTGGAAGAGCTGCCAGACGAGATGGAGCGCAATCCAGGTCTCGGAGCCCGACGAGGTTCCATGCCGTTGACCGTTCTTCATCATGAACACCTTAGTGCACACCCGCTAGAAAGAGCTGTCACAGAAGCCGCTACACTGAAGCCTTCGAGAAATCACCCGCCAGCCCCTCCCCCACGAATCGGTCTAGGCCACCGACCGAACGTTCCTCCCCGACCTCCCGCCCGCAATATCACACCAACCCAGCATTTAACAGTACCGCATCACAGCGGGTCACCAACACCTCCCCCTTTACCCGCTCGGGGAGGGGCAGACAGAACCTCCCTGGCAGTCTCCGACGACGACGCGTCTTCAGCCTCAAGCGCGACCGCCGTCCCGAACGGAGCGCCTCTACCCCCTCCTCGGCGGATTCTGCCAGCAGATACTGTGGTCTGCACAACACCGCCTCCGTTACATCCCTCGGTCGGAAAAGGGCCCCTTTCGGGCTCAGCAATTCCGCCACAAGGCGCCAAATTATATAATGCCATCAACAAGGTCAAAAATGCCCTGCCGTTGACGCAAGTAGGACCTGGTATCAGGAATGCCCCCGGTGAGAAGCCGAGAAATCCTTCAGGTGGAATGAGGGGCCATTCAGTCGCCGCGGGGACCGAGGGGGTTGACACACAACCAGCTGCGCCAGCCTCCCCGCTTCCTCCACCTCCTGTCCGTACAATCGCTCTAGGAGATAGGCTACCTCCCCGTCGGCATACATCTGAGGCGTCGCCTCTGGAGGAAGAAGGGGACTCTGCTTCCTCGTCTGGCGTTGAGGAAAACGAGACACCGTCAGGATCCATGCGTCTTCAACGGCCGCCGCAACGTCAGCCTCTCGCTCCTTCCCCCATCCCAGCTTCACGAAAAGGTTTAGACGACCTACCGGACAGCTCGCGGTCCAATCGTCGCGCTCCATTCGCATCGTTTGCGAACAGAGACGGAGATGTCCTGGGGTTACCAGCACCGCATAGAAGCGTGTGCGCGTTCGCGGGAGGTGTTCTTTGCGTTGGAAGGCATTCCTTGGAGGTTTATAGACTGGCTGATCTTCAGGAGAGAGTCCCCACTACCCGAAGGCACTTTTTCCGACACCACCATCGCCATCATCCGTCAACAGACTCTTCTTCTTCGTCCTCGTCCTCGTCCTCATCTTCTCCCTCCCCTTCTTCCGTACCCAGACCCGCCCATTCTATCCAGCTACGCGATCTTAGTGGCCTCCAGTGGAGAGCGGATCACCCAGCAATCACAGCATTGGAATTCGCTCCAAGCCGAGCTGCTCAATCCGGCTCCACCACTTCGGAGGCGGGTCGGTTCATCTGGTGTGGGACTAAAGATGGACATCTGTTCGAGTTTGACACCTGGGCCGGAGAAGTCTCCGCCACGAAGAATGCTGCCCACGGTGCCGCCATCATCCATATTTTGCGATACAAGAACGCGATGGTTACCATCGACGAGAAGGGAAAGGCTCTCGTTTTTGGAAGTCCTGATTCACCAACCACGGTTCCGGCAATCGCCGAAGGGAAGGAAAACGCTGACCAAGACGGCTGGACGGACGTCGCGGGTGGCATGAATGGCGTCCTCCTGAATACAACACCACGGGTCATTCGTGTCACAGAGAAGCAAGCCTTTGCGCGGATTCTGTACGGCAAGCTGTGGAGTTCCGCTGGCAGTGGCATCCCAAGTGGGGAAGGACCTACTGGTCCATCGGGATCGGGGAGCGGAACGCCATCCAATGCAACGAGTGGACGAGGCCCGATCATCCGTGTCTACGACGTGTTCTCCCCGTTGATTCCTTCACGAGAGAATTCTGATACATCCTCTTC